>JARBWK010000198.1:0-49209 GCA_030556195.1 Anolis apletophallus | reverse complement strand
AAGGTCACGTGCTCGTGGGTCTCCATCATGACCTCCTCGTACAAGGCCCTTTGCTCCTTGCCCAGCAATCTCCACTCCTCCTCCGTGAAGTAGATGGCCCGTCTTTTGAAGGTCAAGGTCACCTGCAAGAGAGAGAATGGAGAATGGCTTCTCAAACCTGGAGGGAACTTTGGTGCCTCCCAAAGAGCGACTGGGTTGCTCCAGAAGCCAGGCAAGAGCGGGACGTGTGTGACTCTTCTCCCATTTCCGTTTGAGGAGGAGTACATGAGGGAAGAGACCAGAGTTCAGTCTGGAGTCCTGATGAACTAGATGTCATACGTGAAAGGAGACTTCATGTGGCGTGTGGGCCCTCTTCCCCATAGGTCTTCCCCATCTGCATTACGCATTGGCAGGACTCTGGGGCCGAGGGTGGGATTTGCAGCCTAGACAGCCAAGGCCTTTCACGGAAAGAGACTCTTCCCACCCTTGACGTGAAGGGAAGGCAACCACAAACTCCATCCTTGGCAAGGACTGCCTTCCATGGAGCGGAATACACCATCTCTCCCAGTCAGGGCCTCCCTTCCTTCCTTCCTTCCTTCCTTCCTTCCTTCCTTCCTTCCTTCCTTCCTTCCTTCCTTCCTCCAAAGGGGTCTTTCCAGCCCTGCCCCAAACCCAGGAGTCCAGTCCTTCTGCCCTTGGGAGGAACTGGTGGCGGCCCCTTTTGCAGACCCCTCCCAAGGGCCCTGTCGGAAGGAAGGAAGGAAGATAGAAGGGAAGGAAGAGGAGAAGGAAGTTAGGAAGAAAGGAAGGGAAGAAGTAAGGACAGAATGAAAGAAAGTAAAGAAGGAAAGAGAAGCAAAGAATGAAAAAGGAAGGAAGGGAAACAAAGATAGACGGAAGGAAGGACAGAAGAGAGAGAGAGAAAGGAAGAAAGGAAAGAAGGAAGGAAGGAAGGAAGGAAGGAAGGAAGGAAGGAAGGAAGGGAAGGAAGGAAGAAAGAAAGATAGAAAGAAAGAAGAAACGGACTTTGTTAACCTGTTCCTGTGGCATCTTTCTTCGAACTCCTTCCACAAAGGAGGATTTCACTGTAGGTTGTCTTTTCTCCGAATGTCTGGAGACTTTGCCGGCCAAGTTTGGACGAATGCACACCTGCGGTGAGTACAAAGGGAGGGTTTTACACAGGCACACATTCATAAAGTTTTCCTCAGACCACCAAGAGACAATCAAATTAGTCCAAGAGGTTTCACTAGATCTCAGAGTAACCGAGGCTAACCTAATTTTGACGCCTCGTGAGATGATACGAAAAGATCCCGATGTTAGGTAGACGGAAAAGCGGGCGAGATCAATACGAGAGGGTTTGGTTCAAGGAAGCCAACGTTTCCAAGGCCTTGTTGATCCTGAGAGGAATTGTGGGAGTCCCAAACCCCTGGAGGGAGGCCCCAGTTGGCCAGGCCTGTTTTGGAGTCGTGTAACTGGAAGGAAAAAGGAAGCGTGGCCGCAGGGGCGGTCCTACAAGGTAGGCCAAGTAGGCAGCCGCCTAGGGCGCCATCTGGGAAGGGGGCACCATCCTGGTCGCCTGGGGCGCCATCCTGGCCCTGCCGATGTTCCTCAGGCAGTGCCACAGCTGTCTGCTTTTGGGCCCCGGCCTTGTGCGCTCCGATGCCACTTCTGGGCATGCACGGAGGTTTTCACGCAGGCGCAGTTGCTCCAGAACTGAAGTTGCGCGCAGGAGCAACTGCACATGTGCGAAAACCTCCCCGCATGCCCAGTAGCTCCCTTGCGCAGAAGCCTGTAAGCAAAGCACTCCCTATCGGTCAGGCAGGGAGTGCTTCCCCTCTCCCTTTGTCTCCGCCGCACGCGCGCACGTTTGCGGGGAAGGAGAAAAGAATCAGTGTAAGTGAAGGAAGTGTAAGTGAAGGAATGAATGAAGGGCTTTCCTCCTCCTCCTCCTCCTCCTCCTCCGTGACCTCTTCTCTCCCTCCTTCCTTCCTTCGGCACTATTTCTGCCTAGACCTGAGGGGCCTGAGGCTATGAGGAGTTGTGGGAGTTGGAGGCCAAAACACTTAGAAGGAGGGAGGGCGGGCCCAGGTTTGCCCAGGCCGTGCTGCCTGTATTCGACCTCATTTGAACATTTCGGCTGTTTTTTCTATTTACATTTACATTGGGATCCTAATTTTGGACTTATGGGAGACTCCTATGGATTATGAGTCGGGTGGTAGGTAATATATTCTGAATTTGATGCATTTACATTGCATTTCTTGTGGATTATTATACAGTTCTGCTTAATATTGTCATACAATATAATAAAAATACAATATAACAATAGAATAATGATATATTTTATATTACATGTAATATTACAAACAATATTGCAGTATAGTGGTATTGTACAAAATAGTAATATATAATATTTTATTTTACTTTATTTTGGGTTATTTGAGTTTTATAGGAGTCATGAAAATATTTGGTAGAGGAGAATTTTATTGAAATAAGTAATTTTATTTATTATTTTATAATAATAATATAATAAGAGATGTTATATTGTATTATAATGTCAATATATTATAATATAATTATATTGTAATGTAGTATCATATAATTATGATATAATATAGCATGAGTATGGTATAATATATTGTATATACATTGATACAATATAATACTACTAATGGTATTGTGATATTATAATTGTCTATTTGTTTTACATGGGGGCAAAATAATGGTTTTTTTTGGGGGGGGCACCAAAATAATGTTCGCCTACCATTTAAAATTACCTCAGACCGCCCCTGCGTGGCCGACCAAGGGCAAGATGGATGGGTGGCATCCTTGAAGTGACTGGCATGACCCTGAAGTGACCCTGGGGGAGCTGTGACCTTTTGGTCAAGAAGGTTAGCAGCTGAGCGGTTTAGCCCACGGCGCCACTGGGGAGTCCATAAGAGATGAAATAGGCTAAGTCAAGCCAAAGTGCCCGAGTGGTGGACCCACAAGAACCAAGACCTCCTCGTCCACATGAAGGAATTACCGTATATACTCGAGTATAAGCCGACCTGAATATAAGCTGAGGCACCTAATTTTACAACAAAAAACTAGGAAAACATATTGACTCGAGTATAAGCTGAGGGTGGGAAATGCAGCCGCGACTGGGAAGCTGAGGGGGCAAAAAGGGCCTGAGAGCCATCTTGTGCAGCTTCCAAAACCCAACACTTGAGAACATTTTGGGCCACAGCCAGATATTTCCAAGGTCGTGCCCGAAGGGCTTGGTGAAAATACCCTTTATGAGATGGATCTAAGCCAGGCATGGGCAAACTTTAGCCCTCCAGGTGTTTTGGACTCCCACAATTCCTCACAGCCGGTCAGTATTTCAGAACGCAGGAATCCTGGACCACTCTCACAGCCACCAGGTCAGACTCCACAGAGAAGCCACGGAAATCCACAGGAAGCAAAAGGACAATGTCAACAGAGAGGAGGAAATCACGAAAATGAACAAAATGTGGATCCCAGTATTAAAAAACCTCCAAAGTTAGGACAATAAATAAAGAACAACAATCTGAAGAGAGGGGAATTTCAGACAAGAAACGATCAGGGCCAGCTTACACCTCCCAACAAAGGATTCCCCCAGGCAGGAAGCACCCAGGTTTTGAAGCTGCAAGGCTATTTAATGCTAATCAAGGAGGCCAATGGCAACATTCACACTTGCCTCAAGCAGACGAGGCTTCCTTTTCCCATCCTGGACCTCCCAGAGAGATAGAAACCCCACTTGCCTCATTTCCCACAGACCGCACAACCTCTCAGGAGGCTTGCCAGAGATGTGGGAAAAACGTCAGGAGAGAATGCTTCTGGAACATGGCTCTATGGTCTGGAAAACTCACAGCAAACCATCCAAGAGGGAGTTGTGGGAGTTGAAGTCCAAAACAATCTGACAGAAAACTGGGAGTTGTAGTTTGGTATGGTACTGACTCTCTTTGGCAGGGAAGGCTAAGGAGCTTTTCAAACTACAACTCCTGTGATTTCTGTGGCACTGAGCCTGTGGCAGGGTTTTTTTTGGGGGGGGGGGATTGGTTCCCCTTGAAGGAGCCCCTCCTTGCCCTGGCCGTTCCCCTTGAAGGCTGGCTGGCTCCCTCGTGGGCTGGGAAACGCGGCCTGGATTCGAGTACAGACCGGACTTCTCCCTTTCCAAGGCCGGCTTGAGTAGCCCTGAGTCAGGAGAGAGGGCGCGGGCCTGGTCTCTCCTGGGGAAGGCCTTCTGGGCCTGGGGGCCTCTCCTGAGAAGGAAGGAAGGAAGGAAGGAAGGAAGGCCCTCTCTCTCCACCCCTCGTCCCCCCCATTTTAGAGTAGTCATTTCCCTTGCGATGGAGGCCGGGCCGATCTTGGAGCCCAAAGAGAACTGACCCAGGAAGGGGAGGCGGGAAAAGGGCCGCTAATGGGAAGCCCAGGGAAGGCTTCTTCCGCATTGGCCTGGCAACCGCCTTCTCCAGCCGTGCTTTCCCAAGGACTAAGGAAGGTGCTAGAAATTTCTGTGGGCGGCCACTGAGCACGCTCAGGACTGACAACACTGGATACAAAATGGCAGGCAGAACACAAAATGGCTTCCCTCCCCTGGCTTGCTCCCTCAGGAGCCTGATTCCCTCAGCTGAGGCCCTCTTCCTTCCTTCCTTCCTTTCCTCAGCCAGGTGTCAATCACTCCAATTGAGGGGGGGGGCTCTTTCCCGGCCACGGAAGCCAACCCCTCCCCCGTGTCCCAGGCATTAAATGGTCCCTGTTTTTGCCCCATCAATTGAGTTGGTCTGAGCTGTGACTTCCTTCTCTCTTGAAATAGGGCCAAAGGGTGAAAGGTTTCCCTCAAGACGTTTCCCCCTCGAAGGACCGTTTCCTATTTACGTGGAGCAGGAGGAGTTCACCAGAGTTCCCCCAATTTCCCCTTTATTTTGAAATGCTTGACACAAAATGGCTTCCCCCTGGCTTGCCCCCTCAGCTTGTTGTCGAACGGCTAGATTTAAGGGACCCTTCCCAAAGGGGGACTGGCCCAGGCCACCCCTAAATTGCGAGGATCAAGGCCCAAATCTGGATGATCTTCCCAGAACTACAAATCCCAAGATAACCCAGATCAAATGCTCACCCAGATTGGAAGAACGCCACAAATTGAGAGAAGAGACTAATTCAGCTGAATAGGATGAGATGCCACGCCAGGATTCCAAAGGCAAAACATATTCTTTAATGGGAATGCAGTCAAATATATAGAAAAGCAGTCATTTACATTTGAATCGGGCGCCCTCCCCTCCCATGTGTAGCTCCAGCTGATTGGCCGAGTCAGCTGGGCCAGGAGGCGGCCGGCGCGCTTTAACCAATAGGAAAAGACGCGCCAGAATTCGAACGAGCCTATCCTGGCCGGCTATGCAAGGCGGGAAAGGACACAAAGGGAAACGGCTGGGTGGAGGAAGTAACCTGTGGCTAAAGAATGCCCTGCGGCCGGTGAGCTTCCGATGTGGGGCTCACCTTCCTGTTTATTGTTTGTCTTTGAATACTTTAATGGGAGTCCTTTGTCCTGGCTGAAACTCCTTTGTGTTGAGAGTTTCAGTCTAGCGGGAAAATATGTTTTCTCAGTTCAAAATGGCAAAATCATAAGTTCTTGCAGCCGGTAAGCGGGGGTCCGAAGCCCACTTTGGTCCAGCTATGGTGTGGCTGAGTGACTTGGGGTTGCCAGAGCCCATGGGTCCCTTGGGGGTCTAGCTCCGAAGCCAAGGGGAAACACGAGCGGGTGGATCCAGGCCCATAATGGCAGAATCTATGTTCCACAGAACACCTGGCCTCCACCCAATTTTTTGGTGCAAAGCATTATATGGCCAGAAAAATGTATCATTTGTTTGCCAGGGGGACTCTCCGCAAAGGGAGCCCTGGCTGGGTTTGGAAGCATGGTTGCTCAGTTTAAAATGGTCCTGAGAGGTAGCTATTGGGGCTGGCTGCAAGGGTCCGAAGCTCGCATGAAACAACCGTGTTTTGGGTTTGGATTATATGACCATACATATTCCCTTATCATTGGCCAAGCTCTGAAAATGACAGAGACTTATGTGGGGGAGTCTTGGGCATAAAGAGTGTGGGCCTCACCCCACGAAGAAACCCAACGTCCCTCCCCCCTTGGTTATTATTTGTGCAAGGCAAAATGGATGGGAAAAGTGGGTTATTGTGCTCTGTTAAACTCGGGAACTCTCTGCTGAGGGCGTTATCTTAAATGTTACATTGACACAAAAGGGAACACATAGGGGTTCAACCAGACAATACAGAGATCCCCAGCAATTATCCCAAATACATTCCCCATACAGCTCTTGCTCCCAGAGGAATGATCTTCAAAACAGGCAACACAATGCTGCTTTCCTCCTGGGAGTTGTAGTCCTCCACTGTCCTTGGGAACTGCAGAGCCTTTGGGGCTTGGGGTGCAAAGGAGTAGCAAAGTCATTGTGGGTCCATGGTGTGAAGGGGAAAAACAGGAAATGTCCAGCTGAAGAAACATCCTTGTGGAAACTATAAAGTCCGTGATCAGGGGAGAGAGTCTGAGGGTAGGGATCCTGGGTGTGCCCGCTTGTATGGGGCTGAGCTCAAAACAGTGAGAATAGCAGCAAGAAGAGTCCATGATCAGTGTCCTTGGGCGAACTTCAGGTCCCAGCTTGCACAGACTCGGGTTATGAGTTCGAGGCCTCCCTACTCGCACAGGTCCCTCCGCAGAGACCTTCTGGAGGCGACCTGCCGAGGCAGAGAGTCACAAAGTCCATGTGGCAAGAGGGGAAAAGGCTGGGAATATTCAACTGGGAAGTGTCCTTGGTGAACTGCTTCTCCCAAAGCCCAAAAGACCTGGGTTCCCTTTCAGTCCCCTTGCAATCTGGGCAAAACCCCTCCGGAAAAGCATCGGACACGGTTTGTCCAGAAAGAGAGTCCCTTTGGGTCCATAATCTGTAAGATGTGGCAAGGGCTTATGCTGGAATCAGCTGGGGAGAGCAGTCCAGGTATGGTCCGGGTAAATGCAGCAGGAAGAAAATGGCAAAATGGGCCAGTGTACTTGGAGAAAGTAGATCTCTCAAACTGGTAACTGTGGTGTAAATCCTCCTCATGGTGACTGAGTAAAAGGTCACTCGTGCCCCCCACCTTTGGAGCAGCTGTGTGAGTTTTTGTTTTGAACAATGTGGCAGAGGGCAGGTGATGCCCTCGGGGGAAAACTGATGTTGCTTACAGGAAATGGGTGCTTACTGTTGCTGCCGTGGCTATGATTGTGTCAGGAGAAAATGGAGCTCAGGCAGAGGTCAAGAGAGAGGAAGAAGGGGCCATTTTGTGGGCTTTTTGTTCTTGTGCCACCCGGCCCAAGATGGAGGAAAAAGGAACTGTGGAACTCCCTGCAGCTGAATCCCGTCCGTCACGGCATCAAGCTGCCCCTCGACCTCTTTTCCTCAGACTGAACTGGACACAAAATGGCTTCCCTCCTGGCTTGCTCTCTCCCTCAGGAGCCTGATTCCCTCGGCTGAGGCCCCTCGGCCTCTTTCCCTCAGCCAAGTGTCGTGTTAATCAACCAGGAGAGAGGCAAGTGTGGCCGTGTGCCTCAGAGTCCATACAAAGTCATAAATGGCCTTCAAACCACCCCTGACAGATGGCCACCCAGCTCTGTTTGAAAGCCTCCAAAGGAAGAGCCTCCACCACACTCCAGGCAGAGAGTTCCACTGGTGAACGGCTCTCACAGTCATGTTCAGGTGGAATCTCCTTTCCTGTCATTTGAAGCCATTCTTCTAGGACTGACTTCCCCTCACGTATTTATCCCTGGCCCTCGTCATGTCTCCTCTCAGCCTTCTCTTCTGCAGGCTTATCATTTTATTATTATTATTGTTATTGTTATTTCCTTCCCACATGTGCCTCCCGTCCTTCTCGACTCCTGAAGGGGAACTCAGGGCGGCTGACATTGGGCCCATTTAAAGGCTAATTCCACCATCACAATGAAATCAAACATGTCCATAACATAATAAAACAACACAATTAGAAACATATAAAATCGTCAATTAAGGACATAAACCAGCCTCGTCAGCCTTGATGTCCATCCAGTTCATCCCTTTCAGGTGCTGCTTACAACTATTGGCCAAACGCCTGGTCCCAAAGCCATGCCTTGACTTTCTTCCGGAAAGCTAGGAGAGAAGAGATCGATCTTCTCTCAGTTGGGAGAGTGTTCCACAGGCGGGGAGCCACCGCCGAGAAAGCCCTGTCTCTCGTCCCCGCTGGGCGCATATGACCAGTTGACGGGCGCGAGAGCAGGGCCTCCCTGGATGATCTTAGCTTTCGACGTGGGACGTGCGGGTGGATGCGTTCGGACAAGTAAGCTGGGCCAGAACCGTCTAGAGCTTTATAGGTCAACACCAGCACTTTGAATGGGGCTCAGAGATGGACCGGCAGCCAGTGGAGCTGGCATAACAGGGGGTGGTATGCTCCCTGTATGTCGCCCCGGTTAGGAATCTGGCTACCGATCGTTGTACTAGTTGAAGTTTCCGAACCGTCTTCAAAGGCAGCCCCACGTAGAGCACATTGCAGTAATCTATTTGGGATGTAACCAGAGGGTGGACTACTGTGGCCAAGTCAGACTTCCAAGGTATGGGCGCAGCTGGCGCACGAGTCTTAATTGTGCAAAATGTCCTCTGGCCACCGCTGACACCTGGGGTTCCAGGCTCAGCGATGTGTCCAGGATCACTCCCAAACACGCCCAGCTCTTTCAGCCGCTCCTCACAGGGCTTGTCCTTCAGACCCTTGATCCTGTGAGTGGCCCTCTTTCTCTGGACATGTTCCTGCTTGTGAACATCTCCCTTCAAATATAGTGATATATAAAACCAATATTGTGCTATGGTAATAATATATTATATTGTATTTACACATTACATGTAAGACACTCTGAGTCCCCTTCGGGGTGAGAAGGGCGGCAGATAAATGTCCTAAATAAATAAATAAATAAATTTCGTAGAATTACACCACGGCAGTGACAGCGGAGTCAATCCAGCCTCTGCTCAAAAGCCTCCAAAGTAGGAACCTCACTCCACCACACTCCGGAGCAGAGAGTTCCACTGCTGAACAGCTCTTCTCACAGTCATGTTCAGGTGGAACCTCCTTCCTTTCCTGCCGTTTGAAGCCATGGCTCCGCTGCGTCCGAGTCTCCAGGGCAGCAGAAAGGAAGCTTGTGCCAGCGTTGAGCATGAGTAGCCCATAGAGTATCTCTAGCCCTTGTAACTCCAAGTGTGATGAAATAGCTCACAAGAGGAAAACACAGGAGTCTTCTTCAGCATGACGTAGGGAAGGAAATGTCAAGGGTCCCAGGCTGTCAGGAATGGTGGGAGTCGGAGTCCAAGACACCTTGCGGCCCCAACCATGGCAGAACAAGACCAAACGTGGCACACAGAGGCGCAATGGCCCACTTCACAACCTGGTGCCGTTTAGGGCAGGATGGGCCACGAATGATGGGATTCCCAGTACCTTCACCCCATTCACTTCCCAAACAACACTGTAGCCCCTACAAATCACAGACTAGGCCCAAAATTGACAGTAAGGCTTCATTACCTTGATTTTCCAGACTAGGCCTCTCTCAATGGGATACTGTGTAAGGCCTGAATTGACAGTAAGGCTTCCTAAACTTGAATTTCCCGACTAGGCCTCAGCTCATGGGACATTGTGTATGGCCTGAATTGACAGTAACCAACCTTGGCACACAGAGCCCCCATGACCCACGCTACAGTCTACTGCAGTTTGGAGGAGGGTGGACCATGGATGATGGGACTTGAAGTACCTCCACGGATTATGGGATTCGTATTACTTTCAGACCTTTCATTCCCCACAAACCACTGCGGCCCTGAACCAAGACCGATAAAGACCAAACTTGGCACACAGAGCCCCCATGACCCACACTCCATCCTACTGCAGTTTAGAGGAGGGCAGACCATGGATGATGGGATTTCAAGTATCTCCACTCACTTCCCGAGCCCGCTGCAAGCCTCATCCAGTGACTGATCAAGACCAAACTTGGCACACAGAGCCCCCATGACTCAATCTACATCCTGGTGCAGTATCGAGGAGGATGGACCATGAATGATGGGACTTGAAGTACCTCCACTCACTTCCCAAGACTGCTGAGACCCTCACCCAATAACTGATCAAGGCCAAATTTGGCACACAGTGCCCCCATGACCCACACTCCATCCTACTGCAGTTTAGTGGAGGACAGACCATGGATGATGGGATTTCAAGTACCTCCACTCACTTCACAAGACTGCTGCGACCCTCAACCAATGAATGATCAAAACCAAACATGGCACACAAAGCCCCCATGACCCACTCTACACCCTGGTGCTGTTTGGAGGGGGATGGACCATGGTCGATGGGACTCGCAGTACCTTCACTAACTTCCTGAGACCACTGCGAGCCACGTAAACATCTGATAAGAACCAGCCTTGGCACACAATGCCTTTCTCAAATAACCCGGGCACCGTCGGGTCCTCAAGCTAGTGATCGTCAGCATAGATGAAGCTCTCTATTCCTTCTGGTGGTGGCTGGTCATGTGTGTAAATGTTAAACACGGATGGAGCAAGCATGCGTGCTCCCCTGCGGCATGCTGTTCTTCCGTTTTCACCACCTGCTTCTCTGGCCCTGGAACTCAACAAACAAGCTCCTGTTTTGTAGGGGATTTCCTATGAGAGTGAGAGTGAGGGAGATGCTGAGCTCCTGAGGAAAACGAGGAGAGTTCTGGTTTGGGCCTGCTTTCTCCCGAGAGAGAACCGCTGCCTATGGAAACTCACGACTTGGGCGCATCTTGGGGCTCATCCGCGCACCTCTCCCCGGATTAAAACCTGCGACCTGCTGGTCTTCAGTCCTGATGGCACAAGATTTTAACCCACTGCGCCACCACCGGGGGCTCCACAATGAAAGGTGGATTCCTAAAACAGGTGCCTTGTTATTCTAGTGCTACCAAAGTACAGGCTGTTGGCTGCACGGTCGAAGGCTTTCACACCAGAATCACTGGGGTGTGGTGTGGTTTCTGGGCTGTATGGCCATGTTCGAGCAGTGGTTTCTCCTGACATTTCAGCTGCAGATGCAGGCAAAACGTCAGGAGGAACTGCTGCTAGAACACGGCCATAAACCCCTTGAAACCACCCCACACCTCTATGTGCTGTTGGTGGAACGAGACCAAGTCAACCAACCGGTGGGGGCTTGTGTTTTCCAGGGGAATTGCAGCTGTTTGACTTTGGGAAGAGCTCCCAGAGGCCCTCGCTTTCCATCCAGCAGACCTCCGACCAGGCCCCGGCCTACTGCTTGGAGTTCAACCGCCACCAGGCCCAGCTGCTGGCGGATGGAGATGGCGGCGGAGCGGTGAAGAGATGGCAGCTGAGCTGGGACTTCACTGAAGAGGCCCCCGCGAAAGGAACCCCCTCGACCAGCTGGCAAACGAGCTCACAGATTGAGAGGGACGCTCAATAAAAGGCTCGGCCTTGTCCTGATGTATTATTCAATATGCCTTTTGATAGAGGGCCTAATTCGGTTTGGGATAATTTATAGAAGATTGCGGAATAGCCGCCTGGGCCTGGGGCTTGGCTATTTTTGAGTTTACTAATTGCGATGTCAATTTCAGACATTGTTATTGGTCCGTTTAACGTTTCTCTTTGGTCGTCCAATAATTTTGGGATGTTTAGTTTGCAGAGGAGTTCTGTTATTTGTTCTCTAGGCACCTCCTCCCTTCAATCAAGTTCTTTGTAAAATTTTGTAAAATTTCTCAAGCTTTGAAATCTTGTTGACTTTAGAATTTATATTATCTGTGATGTTTTAATCTCGTTAATTCAATTAAAATATATATATTTAAAATTAAATAATAAAAGGCTTGCCGTTGTCTCTGTCTCCACGAGATCCGTTTTTAGGTGGTATCTTCCTCCATTTCTGGGATCACTTGGCAAGGGGTTGAATTAAGCGTGAGTTGGCCCATCGTCTGTCTCGGTCATGACCCGGAACGGTTCCGTCTACAGAGAAGGCTCCCATTTTGAAAAAGGGCTTTAGGAAAATCCTGGGGCTTTGTACTATTGAGCTCAAATCTAAGTACAGCGTTCCCTCACTTATTGTGGGAGTGACGTTCCAGGACCTCCCATAGTGAGTGAAATACCGCGATGTAGGGACGCTATATTTATTTTAATATTTACACATTATTTTAGTAGTAATAAATTATAACAGCAAAACTTCCGCGATATATATTTTAAATTAATATTTTTTAAAAACCATGAAACAGCGAGTCCGCTAAGTGAACAAACACTTTATACTGTATCCAGATCGCCACAAATCGTCACGTGTGGCTCCTCCGGGGTAATATATTGCCTCCAGTGCGTGTGTGGTTACCACAACGTGGGACAGACACAGAGAGGATTGAAAACCAGGGCGTTGGAGCATAGATCAAAAATCAAGTGTAAATCCCAGGACTCAATATTATACAATCATTTTTTATCAGCACATCACTCTCCGGAAAGTTTTACCATCTTTGGCCTAGAAAGGGTTAACAACAGCCATAACATTGACATGAAAAAAGCCCTACTCAAAGCAGAATGTAAATGGATCCTCCTGCTATCCAGCGAAAGCCCGACAGGGTTAAATGACCCTTTAAGTCTACAGAACCTCCTAGCATAATTAAGCAATTACGTTAATTAACATCCATCAGAAAGAAGATCTAAACTATAAATGGGTGGAACGCAATTTAACAGTTGCTGATTCCAGACCCTGGAAACACCACCCAGTGGCGATCTGGATTCTACCATTAAGGGTATGTACCTGCAATGCGTTTTAAGACTATTTTCTGCCATGGGACTGCAAACTTACAGTTGGTTTTGCATTCTACATAGATTTTCAATTTATCAAGGTTCCAGAAATAATTGCACTCGCAGTCTGTGTAAGGAAAACGAGCCCCGAGGAAGAGCCGCGGAGGGCGGCGCGAAGCGGCCCCATAGAGGCGGCAGGATATCACAAGCCGTAGGCAAGGGCTCCCGATACTGAGGGAGCGACGCATTGCCGAACACAACCACTGACTTATTTTGGACTTTTACAATACAAGTGAGTGTCAGAGAATCTACACAGTTGTGTAGATTCCAGAGGGAACGCAAACAAACTAAGGAAAACCTGCTTTCTCCGAAGAGCTTTATCTATCCAGAATCAGATTCAATAGAAAACGCCAGCAGACTGGGGAAAAACCCGCGTTTTCCGTAAGGTTTCTAAGGGACTTCAAGATGCCTTTAGCACAGGGCGTTTTGGAATTAGATCTAATAGGGAACGCCAGCAGACTGGGGGAAACCCGTCTTCCTAATAGGACTTCAGGACGCCTTCAACACAGAGTGTTTTGGGTTTTGTGGCTGATTGACAGCGTCAGTGTAAAGCAAAGGAAGAAGAGACACCACACACACTGAAAAAGTATATGACAGCGCTACAAAATGAATATTAGGCATAATTTTATGCTCAGAATGCCACTGTTACTGAAGTCATAATGAATATTTGAACGTGTTAAACCTGGAAAAGACACAGATAAGCCAGAATACATGAATTAATTGAGTGTTTAAACAGAGAATAATGTACTTAGCCCAAAGGCGCCAATTACAATGATGTTATGGTGTACCTGTAGTTGCTTTAATCTGGGATAAGATTGTATAAGTAGCAGAGATTGTGTTGAACTTAAATATTATATTTAGCCCAAAGGTGCCAATTACAATAAGGTTATGATACACCTTTGGTTGCTTTAATCTGGGATAAGGTTATATAAGCTACAGATATTGTGTTGAACTCAAATGAATGTGTTGAACTTAGAAATGTGTTCAACTTGAACTAAAGAAACAGTGTCACAAAGGAATATATGAATGCATTTCTGTTTTTTGTTGAACTCATACTGTTTTAACGGATGAGAGTGATAAGATCTGTAATGCAGAAAAGAACTCTTATTTGTTGGCTTATCAAACCACACTAGAATTCACCAAAGTTGCACAGGCACCACATAACCGACACTCTCCTCGAAGAACATATCAACATTAAGTGAAAGACATAATCCCCTTCCCAGTGCTATCATTTGTAGGTTTCTCTCTGGTGTGGACTCTCAAGTGACGCTCAAGGTTTCCCTTCTGAGCAAAGCCTTTCCCACAGTGCTGGCATTTGAAAGGTTTCTCTCCTGTGTGGAGTGCTGGCATTTGAAAGGTTTCTCTCCTGTGTGGACTCTCAGGTGACTGTTAAGGTGTCCCTTGTGAGCAAAGCCTTTCCCACAGTGCTGGCATTTGAAGGGTTTCTCTCCTGTGTGGACTCTCAGGTGACTGTTAAGGTGCTGGCATTTGAAAGGTTTCTCCCCTGTGTGGACTCTCACGTGACGCTTCAGGGATGGCTTAACCAGCCTTTCCCACAGTGCTGGCATTTGAAGGGTTTCTCTCCTGTGTGGACTCTCAGGTGACTGTTCAAGGTCTCCCTTCTGAGAAAAGCATTTCCCACAGTGCTGGCATTTGAAGGGTTTCTCTCCTGTGTGGACTCTCAGGTGATACTCAGGGTTTGCTTCCAAGGTTTTTCCCCTGGCAATGGAAGGGTTTCTCCCCTGTGTGGACACTTAGGTGACACTTCAGGACTCCCTTCCCAAAGCCTTTCCCACACTGCTGGCATTTGTAGGGTTTCTCTCCTGTGTGGACTCTCAGATGATTCTCAAGGGCTGCCTTCCAAGCAAAGCCTTTCCCACAGTGCTGGCATTTGAAGGGTTTCTCTCCTGTGTGGACTCTCAGGTGACAGTTAAGGTTTCCCTTGTGAGCAAAGTGTTTCCCACAGTGCTGACACTTGTGGGTTTGGAGATGTCTGGCAAGATGCCGCTTGCGCCCAAGATGGCTCCTGCCCTTCACGCTTGCTCTTGTGGCCCACCAGTTCTCTCCTATAAAGAAGGACAAGGAGAGACAAGCGTGAGTCCCAACTTTCAGGGAGGAAGAACCTTTTGGGGAAACGGGAAAGGAAGGAGAAGTGGAGAGTAGTCAGGCCTGCAGAGGACGGAGGGGGAGGGACTACGGCAAAGCGGCAGGAGAAGCAGGCCACCCAATAGGCTTCTCAAAACTGGAAGCGGGAAGGACGGGTCTGCAGGCCAATGGGGTGGTGGTCGGTTGAGGGGGGCGAGAAGAGGGGAGCTGGGCTGGTAGCCTTGGGCAGTTGTGGCCTTGCTCTTGGGATGACAAGCGGGGACTCTCCTCTCGGGGCCCCACTTCTGCCTCTGTGCGCATATGCTCATCCTTCCCAGAGTATACCCATCCACAAACATGGGCATGCATTTAGGCCAAACCACAGGACCAGTGTGAAGGGGTTGTGGTTACTCTGAAGGACACACGAGTGGACCTGAGAGCCCAGCGCTGCCTGGGAAGCCATTGCTTTCTGGACTCTTGTGGGCCTTCCCAGAGGCACCTTCCAGACCCAGAGAATGACTGGTTGAGAATGGCTCCCAGTTGCTAAGGGGAACCCCTTGATGTTCCTGGGAAACAAGGACCTGAGCTGAAGAGGACATGAAAGGAGTCTCATCGCACCCTGGCCGAGGAATGGAAAGGGCCCTGAATCTCCACAGGAAAGGGGGTGTTGGGAAGGTCCTTACGCAGGAAGGTCACGTGCTCGTGGGTCTCCATCATGACCTCCTCGTACAAGGCCCTTTGCTCCTTGCCCAGCAATCTCCACTCCTCCTCCGTGAAGTAGATGGCCACGTCTTGGAAGGTCAAGGTCACCTGCAAGAGAGAAGAGATGCCACTCAGAGAACGGCTTCTCAAACCTGGAGGGGAACTTTGGTGCCTCCCAAAGAGCGACTGGGTTGCTCCAGAAGCCAGGCAAGAGAGGGACGTGTTTGAATGGACAAAAATATACATTGAAAACCAAACTACAATTAGACAGTGATAATGAGATGAACTGGTTTCCTTATTTTCAGATTTGAGAAAATTACAAATAAGATGAAAAATAGGTTTTGAAGATCAATATAATGAACCTGAAGAAGTATTATTGGGCAAAGACCAAAAGTCAGTAGGAAAATTATATAAAATACTGTTGAGATGGGAAAACGAAGATGACCAAATGAGAAATTATATGAAAAAATGGTCAAGGGACATTTGGATATAAAATAAATTCGGACACATGGAGAACAATTTGGAAAAATAATATAAATATATCCTATTGTCACAAATATAAAGAAAATTGGATTAAAATGATTTAGCCCCAGATAATTTAGCTAAAATGGACAAAAACACCAAACGTAATGGTTGGAACTGTGGCGAAAATTTTTTGGAAAATTTTGGAAAATAATTAATAGAAAAATAGAAAAAAATATTTCAAAAAAGAATAATGAAGGAACCAGAGTCATTCTTATTGGGAATAGTGGATCCTGATTTCAAAAGAATTTAAAATGGGAACGGTCGATATTGGGAAAGTATTGCAACAGAGATTTAAACTTAAAATGGATTTACAATCAAACACTCGATATAGATAATAAAAATTCTTTTCTTTGTTTTGTATTATAGAGAATATATTGAAGCTTCAAGAAAAACAAGACAATCTCGATAAATAAAATATTAGGTCTTGAAAGCTATTTCTAGATAGATATTTACGCCACATTATCCTTATGTTTCTGTGCACGACTCGTATAGACTTCTCTTATCTATCTATATATATAAAAGGGAAATGGTCGTGCAACGGGGCAAATGCACGCCAAAACTACATTCCCCACACACACGAAAATCACAGGGCCACTCATCCATACCACTAGGTCCATACTCCATCCACGAAAACACCCCGAAACAACACACAACACCCCCAAAACATCCACCGAAAAACAACATCACTACGCATGCGCAAAACACCGCGCACACAACATGGCCGCCAACAAAACGTCACAGTGCCGAGCATGCACAACTTCAAACCACATCCCAGCAAACCACAATCCACAACCCCCCTCCATAACTACCTACAACCCCACATAAACAACAACACGCGCACACACCTCTTCCACAGCCTTCTCGACCTCCTTCACCGCCTCAAAACCACTCTACATCCGGCGAGGGAGGACACAGTGGGGGAGCAGATCCCGGCAGCAGAAGCCAAAGGGGGCGAGCGGTGAGGGGTGAGCCTCCATTACGCTGCCGGCGACGGCGCCGTGCCCGGCTCTTCCGCCCCCTTCTCGCTCTCCTCCACCGCATCTCTTCCGCTGCCCGAGGAGGAGGCCGCAAGGAGAGGGGTTGCCCGGTTACCCTTCGGCCTCCTCTTCGGGCACCGGAAGAGAGGCGGCAGAGGGTTCTCCGCCGCTACCCGCTGCCTCCCTTCCGCTGGCCGAATAGGAGGATGCGGGATGCGGAAGGGAGGCGGTGGGCGTGGGAGAGAGCCCTCTGCCGCTTCTCTTCACTACCATTCCCATAAGGCCCCGCGACTCACCAGGAAACAGGGCGGAGACAAGGCACAAAAAAAATTGGCCACGCGGGGCCTTCTGGGAAATGTAGTCCCCTGGCCGACCTTGCCTCCTCCACCAACTCCAACTCCTTCTCAGAAGAGCTAAGGCCGAGAGGAGAGCGGTCCAAGGCGAGCCCCGACCGCAAAGAAAGGTACCCTTTTACGGGCCCCTCTTTCTCTCTCTTCCCTCTTCACGGGCATCTCGCCCCACCCTCCTCACTTGAATGAAGAAAGGAGGGCGGAAAGAGGGGAAGAAAGAGATGAAAAACCCTTCCGCAAATGCACACACGACGGCAGGGCATCTCTCTCTCCTCTCCTCCTCCAGGATAACATAGGACGATGGATGGGGAGAGGACAGGAAGATAAAAGGAGGGACGGAAGGAGGACAGAAAAAGAAAGAAAAGGATAGATAGAAGACAAACGGTGGCAAGGAAGACACGAAAAAGCCACAGCGAAGCGTGGCCAGGTCAGCTAGTTAGATATTGAGAGGGCAGCAGCGGATCAGCTGCAGCGGTTCTTAGAAGACACAGCTGGACTCGATCCCTTCCAGTCCGGCTTCCGTATTGGGCATGGGACGGAGACCGTGCTTGTCGCCATTACAGACCAACTTCGCCGCCAGCTGGACCAGGGCGGATCGGCCCTGCTTGTCTTGCTAGACCTGACAGCAGCGTTTGACACCGTAGATCACGCCTTGTTGACCCACCGTGTGGCCGTGTCCGGAGTCGGGGGGACTGCCCTTAAATGGGTGGCCTCCTTCCTCCGGGACCGGGGACAACGTGTGGAGGGGGCGGGGGGGGGTCTCCGGGAGGCTCCCACTTAACTGTGGGGTCCCCCAGGGGGCCATCCTCTCCCCCTTATTATTCAACATCTATATGCGCCCCCTGGCCCAGCTGGCCCGCAACTTTGGTCTGGAGTGTTATCAGTACGCTGATGACACCCAGCTTCTGCTGAGAATGGACGGCAGGCCGGACTCTGTACCCAATTGTTTCCATCGCTGCCTTGAAGCCGTGACTGGTTGGCTGCGTGCCAGCCAGCTGAAGGTGAACCCGTCGAAGACGGAGATCTTGTGGCCCGGTCGCCCTGGGCTGGATGAGTGCCGGTTGCCTACCCTGGATGGCAAGCGGCTTAGCCCGTCACCCTTGGTTAAGAGCTTAGGTGTTCAATTGGACCCCTTGCTGACCATGGAGACTCAGGTCTCCGTGGTCAGCAGGACGGCATTCTTCCACCTACGACAGGCTAGGCGACTGGCACCCTACCTGTCCAGGCATGATCTGGCCACGGTGATCCAAGCGACGGTCATCTCGAGGCTGGACTACTGTAACGCCCTCTACGTAGGTCTTCCCTTGGCGACAATCCGGAAGCTCAAGCTAGTGCAGAATGCCGCTGCTCGCTTGCTGGCGGGAACGCTGGTAAGGGAGCACATCACGCCCATTCTTCGGCAACTGCACTGGCTCCCCATGGAGCACCGAATTGTCTTCAAGGTGTTGGTGTTAACCTTCAAGGCCCTGTACGGCTTAGGGCCTGCGTACCTGAGGGACCGCCATGCCCCATACATTCCCCCGAGATCACTACGTTCAGAGGAACAAAATCTGTTGTTGGTGCCAACAATCCGCTCCTGCCATCTGTCCACAACTAGGCAGAGAGCGTTCTCCGTAGCAGCCCCGGTGCTATGGAACTCCCTGCCAAGTGACATCCGGACCATACAAGACCTAATTCCCTTTCGGAGGGCGGTCAAGACCGCGCTGTTCAAATTAGCCTTTGACTAGACAACCGGATTGGGCGACTGATTTACAGCTGCCTAATACACTGGTGTTTCGGGCCTTTGGAAATGTATGCGTGTCTCAATACCTCGTGATGTGATTCGTATTGTTTTAATGTTTTAATATTTTACTGTTTTACTGTACGGCTGCATGGCCACTACATGCCGCCGGTCTTATATGTTGTGACCCGCCCCGAGCCTGCAGGGAGGAGCGGAATACAAAACCAAATAATAAATAAATAAATAAATATATATTCTGCCTTTCTTTCCCATCCTCCTACCCCATCCATTTTATCTTCCTTTATTTTTACTTTCCCATTCCATCTTTTCTGTGTTGATGTTTTATTCTTTATCTCTCTCTATCAACATGTGATTGTACATTACTTTGAAACTTTAATAAAATTATTATTTTAAGAAAAAGAAAGAAGGAAGGTAGCAAAGAAGGAAAGGAAGGAAAGAAAGGAAGGAAAGAAAGAAAGAAAGAAAGAAAGGAAAGGAAAGGAAGGAAGGAAAGAAAGGAAAGAAAGAAAGGAAAGAAGGAAAGGAAGGAAAGGAAAGGAAGGAAAAGAAGATAGACAGAAGGAAAGAAAGAGAGAAAGAAAGGAGGGAGGAACGAAGGAAGGAAAGGAAAGGAAGGAAGAAGGGATGGAGGGAGGCAGGAGAGAAAGAAAAAAGGAAAGCAAGAAGGAAGGCAAGGAGAGAAGGAAAGAAAAAAAGAAGGAAGTTAAGGAATGAATGAAGAAAGGAAGCAAAGAAGGAAATGAAGGAAAGAAAGAAAGCAGGAAAGGAAGGAAAGAAGGAAGGAAAATAAGGAAGAAGGGAGGGAAGCAGGAGAGAAAGAAAGAAGGAAAAGAAGAAGGAAGGAAGGCAAGGGTGGAAGGAAAGAATGAAAGGGAAGAAGCAAAGAAAGAAATAGAGAAAGAAAGGAGGGAGGGAAGGAAGAAGGGAGGAAGGAAAGAAGGAAGGAAAGGAAGAAGGGATGGAGGGAAAATAGGAGGAAGGCAGGGGAGAAAGAAGGAAGAAAAAAGGAGGAAGGGAGGCAAGGAGGGAAGGGAGGAAAGAATGAAGGAAAGAAAGTGAAAGAAATGATAGAAGGAAGGAAGCAAAGAAGGAAGGAAAGAAAGAAGGGAGGAAGGGAAGAAATGAAGTCAAAACCACTCTACATGCGGTGAGGGAGGACACAGTGGGGGAGCAGATCCCGGCAGCAGAAGCCAAAGGAGGCGAGCGGTGAGGGGTGAGCCTCCATTACGCTGCCGGCGACGGCGCCGTGCCCGGCTCTTCCGCCCCCTTCTCGCTCTCCTCCACCGCATCTCTTCCGCTGCCCGAGGAGGAGGCCGCAAGGAGAGGGGTTGCCCGGTTACCCTTCGGCCTCCTCTTCGGGCACCGGAAGAGAGGCGGCAGAGGGCTCTCCGCCGCTACCCGCTGCCTCCCTTCCGCTGGCCGAATAGGAGGCCGCAGGGAGAGAGACGGCACGGCTTCCCCCCCGGCCCCATCCCCGGGATGGGGAAGGGAGGCAGTGGGCGTGGGGGAGAGCCCTCTGCCGCTTCTCTTCACTACCATTCCCATAAGGCCCCGCGACTCACCAGGAAACAGGGCGGAGACACGGCACAATCAAAAGTGGCCACGCGGGGCCTTATGGGAAATGTAGTCCCCTGGCCGACCTTGCCTCCTCCACCAACTCCAACCCCTTCTCAGAAGAGCTAAGGCCGAGAGGAGAGCGGTCCAAGGCGAGCCCCGCAGACCGCAAAGAAAGGTACCCTTTTTACGGGCCCCTCTTTCTCTCTCTCCCTCTTCACGGGCATCTCGCCCCACCCTCCTCACTTGAATGAAGAAAGGAGGGCGGAAAGAGGGGAAGAAAGAGACGGAAAAACCCCTTCCGCAAATGCACACACGACGGCAGGGCATCTCTCTCTCCTCTCCTCCTCCAGGATAACATAGGACGACGGATGGGGAGAGGACAAGAAGATAAAAGGAGGGACGGAAGGAGGACAGAAAAAGAAAGAAAAGGATCGATAGAAGACAAACGGTGGCAAGGAAGACACGAAAAAGCCACAGCGAAGCGTGGCCAGGTCAGCTAGTTAGATATTGAGAGGGCAGCAGCGGATCAGCTGCAGCGGTTCTTAGAAGACACAGCTGGACTTGATCCCTTCCAGTCCGGCTTCCGTATTGGGCATGGGACGGAGACCGTGCTTGTCGCCATTACAGACCAACTTCGCCGCCAGCTGGACCAGGGCGGATCGGCCCTGCTTGTCTTGCTAGACCTGACAGCAGCGTTTGACACCGTAGATCACGCCTTGTTGACCCACCGTGTGGCCGTGTCCGAGTCGGGGGACTGCCCTTAAATGGGTGGCCTCCTTCCTCCGGGACCGGGGACAACGTGTGGAGGGGGGCGGGGGGGTCTCCGGGAGGCTCCCACTTAACTGTGGGGTCCCCCAGGGGGCCATCCTCTCCCCCTTATTATTCAACATCTATATGCGCCCCCTGGCCCAGCTGGCCCGCGACTTTGGTCTGGAGTGTTATCAGTACGCTGATGACACCCAGCTTCTGCTGAGAATGGACGGCAGGCCGGACTCCGTACCCAATTGTTTCCATCGCTGCCTTGAAGCCGTGACTGGTTGGCTGCGTGCCAGCCGGCTGAAGGTGAACCCGTCGAAGACGGAGATCTTGTGGCCCGGTCGCCCTGGGCTGGATGAGTGCCGGTTGCCTACCCTGGATGGCAAGCGGCTTAGCCCGTCACCCTTGGTTAAGAGCGTAGGTGTTCAATTGGACCCCTTGCTGACCATGGAGACTCAGGTCTCCGTGGTCAGCAGGACGGCGTTCTTCCACCTACGACAGGCTAGGCGACTGGCACCCTACCTGTCCAGGCATGATCTGGCCACGGTGATCCAAGCGACGGTCATCTCGAGGCTGGACTACTGTAACGCCCTCTACGTAGGTCTTCCCTTGGCGACAATCCGGAAGCTCAAGCTAGTGCAGAATGCCGCTGCTCGCTTGCTGGCGGGAACGCCGGCAAGGGAGCACATTACGCCCACTCTTCGGCAACTGCACTGGCTCCCCATGGAGCACCGAATTGTCTTCAAGGTGTTGGTGTTAACCTTCAAGGCCCTGTACGGCTTAGGGCCTGCGTACCTGAGGGACCGCCTTGCCCCATACATTCCCCCAAGATCACTACGTTCAGAGGAACAAAATCTGTTGTTGGTGCCAACAATCCGCTCCTGCCATCTGTCCACAACTAGGCAGAGAGCGTTCTCCGTAGCAGCCCCGGTGCTATGGAACTCCCTGCCAAGTGACATCCGGACCATACAAGACCTAATTCCCTTTCGGAGGCGGTCAGGCTGTTCAAATTAGCCTTTGACTAGACAACCGGATTGGGCGACTGATTTACAGCTGCCTAATACACTGGTGTTTCGGGCCTTTGGAAATGTATGCGTGTCTCAATACCTCGTGATGTGATTCGTATTGTTTTAATGTTTTAATATTTTACTGTTTTACTGTACGGCTGCATGGCCACTACATGCCGCCGGTCTTATATGTTGTGACCCGCCCTGAGCCTGCAGGGAGGAGCGGAATACAAAACCAAATAATAAATAAATAAATAAATATATATTCTGCCTTTCTTTCCCATCCTCTTACCCCATCCATTTTATCTTCCTTTATTTTTACTTTCCCATTCCATCTTTTCTGTGTTGATGTTTTATTCTTTATCTCTCTCTATCAACATGTGATTGTACATTACTTTGAAACTTTAATAAAATTATTATTTTAAGAAAAAGAAAGAAGGAATGAAGTAAGGAAAAAAGGAAAGGAAGGAAAGGAAAGGAAGGAAAGAAAGAAAGAAAGAAAGAAAGAAAGGAAAGAAGGAAAGGAAGGAAAGGAAGGAAGGAAAGAAAGAAAGAAAGGAAAGAAGGAAAGGAAGGAAAGGAAGGAAAAGAAGATAGACAAGGAAGAAAGAGAAAGAAAGAAAGGAAGGAAAAAAGAAGGAAGGAAAGGAAAGGAAGGAAGAAGGGAGGGAGGGAGGGAGGCAGGAGAGAAAGAAAAAAGGAAAGCAAGAAGGAAGGCAAGGAGAGAAGGAAAGAAAAAAAAGAAGGAAGTTAAGGAATGAATGAAGAAAGGAAGCAAAGAAGGAAATGAAGGAAAGGAAGGAAAGAAGAAAGCAGGAAAGGAAGGAAAGAAGGAAGGAAAAGAAGGAAGAAGGGAGGGAGGGAGGAGAGAAAGAAAGAAGGAAAAGAAGAAGGAAGGAAGGAAAGGAAAGAAGCAAAGAAAGAAATAGAGAAAGAAAGGAGGGAGGGATGGAATAAGGGAGGAAGGAAGGAAGGAAGGAAGGAAGGAAGAAGGGATGGAGGGAAAATAGGAGGAAGGCAGGGGAGAAAGAAGGAAGAAAAAAGGAGGAAGGGAGGCAAGGAGGGAGGGAGGAAGGAAAGAATGAAGGAAAGAAAGAAAGAAGGAAAGAAATGATAGAAGGAAGGAAGCAAAGAAGGAAGGAAAGAAAGAAGGGAGGAAGGGAAGAAATGAAGTAAGGAGAGAAAGAAAGAAGGTCAGAAAAAAGGAAAGGAGGAATAAAAGAAAGAAGGAACGAACGAATGAACGAACCAAGGATGGAAGGAAGGCTGAAAGAAAGAGACGTTGTTAACCTGTTCCGGGGGCATCTTTCTGGCGCCTTCTTCCGCAGAGGAGGAATTCAGGGGGTTGCCTTCTCTCCGTGTGATGCCTGGAGACTCTGCCGGCCAAGTCTGGACTCAGGCACACCTGCCGGGAGGAGACATGGAGGGCTTGACACAGGCGTGCAGCCACACACAGACCCCCAGAGACAAGGACATCCCTCCCAGAGCAGGGCAAGGCTCAGGGTTCCCTAGACGTCAAAGTCACCCAGGCTATCCTAATTTTGATGAGGGAGGGCCCCAGTTGGCCAGGATAATAATAATAATAATAATAATAATAATGTTTCCTGTCACCTTCCAGGCAGACCACAACAGGAAGGACTGGACACAAAATGGCGTCCCCCTGGCTTGCCCCCCTCAGCTGCCCCTCGGCCTCTTTCCTGCTTTTTACCTCAGATTTTTACCTCAGATTCTAAACTGTATTTCACATTGGCCTCAACAACCGCCTTCTCCGGGCAAGATGGGGCCTCACCCTGGCCCAGCCAAGCCTTCCCGAAGCAGGAACTGGCCAACAGTGGCTTCCCCAGGGACGGAGGAAGGTGCCAGAACGTTCCTTTCGCGCCCACTGAGCACGCTCAGGACTGGCAGAAGTGGACACAAAATGGTGGGCGGAACACAAAATGGCTTCCTTCTTTGCTTGCTCCCTCAGGAGCCTGATTCCCTCAGCTGGGGCCTCTTTCTTTCTTTCTTTTCAATCAATCAATCAATCAATCAATCAATCAATGGTGTCAATCAATCCAATGGAAACCCACCCCTTGTTGCCCCTACAAATCACAGACCAGGCCCAAAATTGACAGTAAGGCTCCATTACCTTGAATTTCCTGACTAGGCCTCACTTAATGGGATTCTGTGTAAGGCCTGAATTGACAGTAAGGCTTCCTCAACTTGATTTTCCTGACTAGGCCTCAGCTCATGGGACATTGTGTATGGCCTGAATTGACAGTAACCAACCTTGGCACACAGAGCCCCCATGACCCACGCTACAGTCTACTGCAGTTTGGAGGAGGGTGGACCATGGATGATGGGACTTGAAGTACCTCCACAGATTATGGGATTTGTAGTACTTCAAACCCTTCTTTCCCCACAGACCACTGTGGCCCTGAACCAAGACCAATAAAGACCAAACTTGGCACACAGTGCCCCCATGACCCACACTCCATCCGACTGCAGTTTAGAGGAGGGCAAACCATGGATGATGGGATTTCAAGTACCTCCACTCACTTCCCGAGCTCGCTGCAACCCTCATCCAGTGACTGATCAAGACCAAACTTGGCACACAGAGTCCCCATGACTCATTCTACATCCTGGTGCAGTATCGAGGAGGATGGACCACGGATGATGGGACTTGAAGTATCTTCACTCACTTCCCAAGACTGCTGCGACCCTCACCCAGTAACTGATCGAGGCCAAATTTGGCACGCAGAACCCCCATGACCTATTCTACATCCTGGTGCAATTTGGAGGAGGATGGACCATGGATGATGGGACTTGAAGTACCTTCACTCACTTCCTGAGACCACTGCGAGCCAAATAAGCAACTGATAAGGACCGACCGTGGCACACGATGCCTTTCCCAAATAACCCGGGCACCGCCAGGTCCCCAAGCGAGTACAAAACAAAACAGAAGAATTGCTTTCCCCGAAAATGTAACACAAACAATATCTTCAGAGAGCAACAGCTTGCTTCCTCCTCCCAAGGACTGACTTCCCCTCACATGTTTATACGTGGCCCTCATCATGTCTCCTCTCAGCCTTCTCTTCTTCAGGCTAAACATGCCCAGCTCTTTAAGCCACTCCTCATGGGGCTTGTTCTCCAGGCCCTTGATCCTTTGGTTGGGGGATTCTGGGAGTGGTTGTCCCAGAAAAGTCACTTTTCTAAGCTCTGACCTGAGAGGTGAGGCCCCTTAATGCTAATGCTAATAATCTAGCTAAATAAAAATGTAATGTTAGTTTGTGGGATTAACGTAACTCAAAAACCACTGGGCGAATTGACACCAAATTTGGACACAAGACACCAACTAAGCCAGTGTATGTCCTTCACTCAAAAAACCCAAAATTAATTAGCTGGAAAGAACTTAACCCCCCCCCAGGTAAAAGACTATACAGAGCATGCGTTAAAGCAACAACACCCCCCCCCCCCCCGGCACGAGGGGAAGAAAAACCAGCATCTGAGGGAGAAGGAAAACCCTTGAACCGGGTCTCCATTCGTTAGAAAAACCCAGGCATGACAACAGCGGGGAGGACGGGCGGGGATGTGCGGACTCACAGGTGACCCCTTGGGAAATGATGGTTACAGGTCAGCAGCCCATATTTTCCCTTCGTGGTCCCTGTGCATCTGCAGATATGGTACTTTCTGCACCCAGCAAACAGCTTCGGGAAGGGGGGGGGGGGATCTCTGTGTGTGCACGTGTGTATGTGTATGCACACACACACACCCATCCCATATACACACACAGATCTCTACACAGTTCTACTTCCAGGAAGCTCGCCCATATTGAGTTATGGGAAGGAATTCTGGGAAATGAGGTCTAGTATTCAAAGAAAGGACAAAAACAGGGAACGCACGCTCTGCGAGTTAGGAAAGGCTGCCCAGGAAGGCACAATCCAAACACTCCCGAAAGATGGCCATCCATTTTTACTATATAGCAACCCTGGGCTATAATATCTACAATAATAATAACTATATATCTATCATAATAATATCTAAAAGCCTCCCCCTCTCTCTCTACATATATCTATATGTCTATAACAATAATAACCACATGTCTATAATAATATCTGTCTCTCAATAATATTTATACATCTATAATAATAATAATAATAGCTATATGCCTATAATATCGATGTCTATAATTATAATATCTATATGCGTATAATAATATGTATACATCTATAAAAATAATAGCTATATAATATCTATAATAATATGTATATGCCTATAATAATATCTATAGGTCTATAGTAATATCCATGTCTATAATAATAATATCTGTCTGTCAATAATATCTATACATCTATAATAATAATAATAGCTATATGCCTATAATATATGTCTATAATAATATCTATCTATCTATATATTTTTGAACGGTCGTGCAATGAGGCAAATAGACAGCTAAACTATAAGCCTCAGAAGCACGAAAATTGGCAACACATTCCAACATACCATGAGGTACCTATAGGGCCAAAAAAACCCGCCCTAGGTACCTCGCAACACCCCCAAATACAAGCCCCCCAAAACGGGCAACGAAACCTGGCATCCCTGCAGGCAGCCAACACTTTCCTCCTCCTCAGGAACGCAGCGCGCCGGGATGGCAGCCAACACTCACCCTCGCCTCCTCCTCCTCAGGAACAGCGGCGGGGGCGCCGGGGAGGGAGGGAGGGGGCCGGGCAGGGAGGAGGAGCCGGCTCCCTTACTCCTCCTTAGGCCCTCCTCCTCCGCTTCCTCCTTCCGCCGCCCCCTCGCCGCTCCGATCCGGTACAGCGGCGGGGGCGGCGGGGGCGGAGGGAGGGAGAGAGAGAGAGAGAGAGAAAGAGAGACAGAGAGACAGACAGACAGACAGAGAGAGAGAGAGAGAGAGAGAGAGAGAGAGAGAGAGAGAGAGAGAGAGAGAGAGAGAGAGAGAGAGAGAGAGAGAGAGAGAGAGAGAGAGAGAGAGAGAGAGAGAGAGAGAGAGAAGAGAGAGAGAGAGAGAGAGAGAGAGAGAGAGAGAGAGAGAGAGAGAGAGAGAGAGAGAGAGAGAGAGAGAGAGAGAGAGAGAGAGAGAATGGCGTATGGCACAGCAACGCGTGCACGGGTCAGCTAGTATACATATAATAATACGTATAATAATATGTATACATCTATAATAATAATAGCTATGTAATATCTATAATAATAATATGTATATGCCAATAATAATATCTATAAGTCTATAATAATATCCATGCATCTGTTGCCCGTTTTTGCTCAAAAGATTTTTAGCCCTGGGCTCCTTCCGTTTTTTAATCAGTTTTATACTAATTCATGCAATGCTTTTGATAAGAAATAAATAACATCTATAACAATAATACCTACAGCATATGCCTTTAATAACAATATTACTGTCTATGATAATAATGCCTATATGCCTATAATAATATCTATAGGTCTGTAATAATAACAATAATAATAGCAATACTATACAATATCTTTGGACTGGGTTACATGGCAGTGTGGACTCAGGTGACCCAGGGCCCTTCCACACGTCCAGATCACCCTTTGGCCTCCAGGTTTCACATTGACATCAACAACCGCCTTCTCCGGGCAAGATGGGGCCTCACCCTGGCCCAGCCAAGCCTTCCCGGAGCAGGAACTGGCCAGGACTGGTTTCCCAAGGACGGAGGAAGGTGCTAGAACGTTCTGTGGGCGCCCACTGAGCATGCTCAGGACAGGCAGAACTGGACACAAAATGCTGCAGGCGGGACACAAAATGGCTTCCCCCGGGCTTGCTCCCTCCCTGAGCTGCCCCTCGGCCTCTTTCTTTCCCCAGCCAGGTGTCAATCAACCAGGACAAAAGCAAGTGTCACAGTGTGCCTCAGAGTCCAAAGAAAGAGCCTCACTCCACCACACTCCCTCCGGGGCAGAGAGTTCCACTGCTGAACGGCTCTCACAGTCAGGAAGTTCTTCCAAATGTTCAGGTGGAATCTCCTTCCTTTCCTATAGTTTGAAGCCATGGCATTCTTTGGCAGCTCTCTCACACAGTCAGGAAGTTCTTCCTCATGTTCAGGTGGAATCTCCTTTCCTGTTGTTTGAAGCCATTCTTTGGCATGCGCGTCTGGTGGGGACGAGAGACAGGGCCTTCTCTGTGGTGGCCCCTCAGCTATGGAACTCTCTCCCGAGCGAGGTCAGGCCTGCCCCCTCCCTCTTGTTCTTCAGGAGGCTCGTGAAATCTTGGATTTGGAAGGAAGCGTTCCCAGAATAAGGAGTGAGAGTCTTTTGAGACGAAAGTTAATGACCACATATACGCATTGAGTCGAATGTGTTTTTATTTGGCCATTTGGCTTTAATGTATTTTATCTATACGTATTTTAAACTGTATTGTTGTTTGATGTTTTTATTTGTATCAATTGCATTGAATTCTTGCTGTAAGGCCGGTCTGAGTCCCTCTTCGGAGGTGAGAAGGTCGGGATATAAAGGTTTTAAATATATAAACAAATAAATAGCCTCCAGGGCAGCAGAAAGGAAGCTTGCTCCCTCCTCCCTAGGACTGACTTCCCCTCACATGTTTATACATGGCCTCATCATGTCTCCTCTCAGCCTTCTCTTCTGCAGGCTAAACATGCCCAGCTCTTTCAGCCGCTCCTCATAGGGCTTGTTCTCCAGACCCTTGATGCTTTTAGTTGCCCTCTTTCTCTGGATATGTTCCCGCTAGCAACCTGTCGGTCTTCAGTCCTGCCGACACAAGGGTTTAACCCACTGCGCTACCAGGGGCAACTCCTAACTATTTGGGTATGCTGCAATGCTCCAGTGGGATTCCTTCCCAGGTTATTCTCAGAGCTCAAGATGCGTGTCTGTTCTTAAGGTGAAAAGCACACGCCTGTGTTTGAGATGAATTAGGAACCTGCTGGCTTTCCCTGTCATAGCCAGTAAGAGCACCTAAAGCTTTGGAGAGCTCCCTACTTGAGCAGTGATGACGTGATCGTCAGCATAGACGAAGCTCTCTGTCCCTTCTGGCGGTGGCTGGTCATGTGTGTAAATGTTAAACACGGATGGAGCAAGCATGTGTGCTCCCCTGCGGCAGGCCGTTCTTGAGTTTTCACCACCTGCTTCTCTGGCCCTGGAACTCAACAAACAAGCTCCTGTTTCATAGGGGATTTCCTATGAGAGTGAGAGTAAGAGTGAGGGAGATGCTGAGCTCCTGAGGAAAACGAGGAGAGTTCTGGTTTGGGCCTGCTTTCTCCCGAGAGAGAACCGCTGCCTAAGGAAACTCACGACTTGGGCGCATCTTGGGGCTCATCCGCGCTCCTCTCCCCGGATTCAAACCTGCGACCTGTCGGTCTTCAGTCCTGCCGGCACAAGGGTTTAACCCACTGCGCCACCACCGGGGGCTCCACAACGAAAGGTGGATTCCTAAAACAGGCGCCTCGTTATTCTAGTGCTACCAAAGTACAGGCTGTTGACTGTACGCTCGAAGGCTTTCACGCCAGAATCACTGGGGTGTGGTGTGGTTTCTGGGCTGTATGGCCACGTTCTAGCCACGGTTTCCCCTGGCATTTCAGCTGCAGATGCAGGCAAAACGTCAGGAGGAACTGCTGCTAGAACACGGCCACACAGCCCCGAAACCACACCACACCTCTATGTGCTGTTGGTGGATCGGGACCAAGTCCACCAACCGGTGGGGGCTTGTGTTTTCCAGGGGAATTGCAGCTGTTTGACTTTGGGAAGAGCTCCCAGAGGCCCTCGCTTTCCATCCAGCAGACCTCCGACCGGGGGCCGGGCCTACTGCTTGGAGTTCAACCACCGCCAGGCCCAGCTGCTGGCGGATGGAGATGGCGGCGGAGCGGTGAAGAGATGGCAGCTGAGCTGGGACTTCACTGAAGAGGCCCCCGCGAAAGGAACCCCCTCGACCAGCTGGCAAACGAGCTCACAGAGTGATAGGGACGCTCAATAGGAGGCCCGGCCTTGTCCTGATGTATTATTCAATATGCCTTTTGATGGAACGCCTGATTCGGTTTGGGATAATTGATAGAAGATTGCGGAATAGCCGCCTGGGCCTGGGGCTTGGCTATTTTTGAGTTTACTAATTGCGATGTCAATTGCAGACATTGCTATTGGTCCGTTTAACGTTTCTCTTTGGTCGCCCGATATTTTTGGGATGTTTAGTTTGCAGAGGAGTTCTGTTATTTGTTCTCTAGGTACCTCCTCCTTTCGATCAAGTTCTTTGTGAAATTTAGTAAAATTTCTCAAGATTTGAAACCTTGTTGATTTTAGAATTTATATTATCTGTGATGTTTTAATCTCGCTAATTCAATAAAAATATTATTTTTTAAATAAAAATAAATTTTAAAAGGCTTGGCGTTGTCTCTGTCTCCACGAGATCCGTTTTTAGGTGGTATCTCCCTCCATTTCTGGGATCGTTTGGCAAGGGGTTGAATTAAGCGTGAATCAGCCCATCGTCTGTCTCGGTCACGACCCGGAACGGTTCCGTCCACAGAGAAAGCTCCCATTTTTAAAAAGGGCTTTAGGGAAATCCTGGGGCTTTGTAGTATTGAGCTCAAATCTAAGTACAGCATTCCCTCACTTATTGCGGGGGTGACGTTCTAGGACCTCCCACAGTGACTGAAAAACCGCGATGAAGGGACGCTATATATATTTTCATATTTATACATTATTTTAGTAGTTATAAACTATAACAGCGAAACTACCGCGATATATATTTTAATTTTTTTTGTAAAACCGTGAAACAGCGAGTCCGCTAAGCGAGGGAACACTGTATACACACAGATGCAATTTTCATGCAATTCCTCCTGAGAGGGTTTCACAGATTGGCCCTGATTTCTGTTTCACCTCCTTGAAATTGAAATTACTTTCTTTGTTTTGTATTATAGAGAATATATTGAAGCTTCAAGAAAAACAAGACAATCTCCATAAATAAAATCTTAGCTCTTGAAAGATATTTCTAGATAGATATTTACGCCACATTATCCTCATGTTTCTGTGCACGACTAGTATCGACTTCTCTTACCTATGAGAGATATATTCTGCTTTTCTTTTCCCATCCTCTTACCCCAAATATTTTAACTTCCTTTACTTTTACTTTTCCATTCTATCCTTTTTGTGTTGACATTTTAATCTTTATCTAAGTCTATCAACATGTGATTGTATATTACTTTGAAACTTTAATGAAATTATTATTTTAAGGGAAAGAAGGAAGGAAGGAAGGAAGAGAAGAAGAGAGGGAGGAAAGAAAGGAAACAAAAAAGGAAGAAAGAAGAAAGAAAGAAGGGGGAGGGAAGAATGAAGAAAGGAAAGAAGGAAAGGAAAGGAAGGAAGAAGGGATGGAGGGAGGGAGGCGTGAGAGAAAGAAAAAAGGAAAGCAGGAAGGAAGGCAAGGAGAGAAGGAAAGAAAGAAAGAAAGAAGTTAAGGAAAAGAAGGAAGAAAGGAGGGAGGGAGGGAGGAGAGAAAGAAAGAAGGAAAAGATGAAGGAAGGAAGGCAAGGAGGGAAGGAAGGAAGGGAAGGAAAGAAGCAAAGAAAGAAATAAAGAAAGAAAGGAGGGAGGGAAGGAAGGGAAGGAAGAAGGGACGAAGGAAGGAAGGAAAGGAGGAAGGAAAGGAAGAAAGGAGGGATGGAGGGAGAATAGGAGGAAGGAAGGAGAGAAAGAAGGAAGAAAAAGGAGGAAGGAAGGCAAGGAGGGAAGGGAGGAAGGAAGGAAAGAAAGAATGAAGGAAAGAAAGAAGGAATGAAATGATAGAAGGAAGCAAAGAAGGATGGAAAGAAGGAAGTGAAGAAATGAAGTAAAGAGAGAAAGAAAAAAGGACAGAAAAAAGGAAGGGAGAGAAAGAAAGAAAGAAAGAAAGAAAGAAAGGAGGAAGGAAGGAAGGAACCAAGGATGGAAGGAAGGCTGAAAGAAAGAGACTTTGTTAACCTGTTCCGGGGGCATCTTTCTGGCGCCTTCTTCCGCAGAGGAGGAATTCAGGGGGCTGCCTTCTCTCCGTGTGATGCCTGGAGACTCTGCCGGCCAAGTCTGGACTCAGGCACACCTGCCGGGAGGAGACATGGAGGGCTTGGCACAGGCGTGCAGCCACACACAGACCCCGAGAGACAAGGACGTCCCTCCCAGAGCAGGGCAAGGCTCAGGTTTCCCTGGACGTCAAAGTCACCCAGGCTATCCTAATTTTGACGCCTCGTGAGGTGATACGAAAAGATCTCGATGGTAGGCAGAGGGAAAAGCGGGCAAGATCAATACGAGAGGGTTTGGTTCAAGGAAGACAAAGTTTCCAAGGCCTTGTTGATCCTGAGGCTGTGAGGAATTGTGGGAGTCCCAAACACCTGGAGGGAGGGCCCCAGTTGGCCAGGATAATAATAATAACAATAATAATAATACTGTTTCCTGTCACCTTCCAGGCAGATCACAACAGTAAGGACTGGACACAAAATGGCGTCCCCCTGGCTTGCCCCCCTCAGCTGCCCCTCGGCCTCTTTCCTCCTTTTTACCTCAGCCAGGTGTCAACCACTTCCTTCCTGCCTCTCTGGGAACCAAACACACCTGGCCCAGATCACCTGTCCGAAGGTCTCTCCTGGGACGAACCCTGGGAGGGAGGGAGGGAGGTGGCGGTGTGGAGGAAGGGCCTGGACTCCTCCTGCCCTGGACCGGCCCTCCTCTGGCCAGGCTCAGGCTGAGGGCGCCCTCTCCCCTCCACAGGGCTGGAGGACCTCTGGACACGGTCTGCCCCGGGAGGCTGGTGGCCCAGAGTGGGAGCGAACCAAAGGGTGGGCTGGCTGGAGAGAGAGAGAGGTGTGTCAGCAGCCGATTGGCTGAGTGTGCCAGGGGCCAGGGCTCTGATTGGCTGCTGCCTCTGGCTGGCTGCTGAGGCCAACCCTTCCAACTGCCATTCTGCCCTTTGTGAGGAAACATGGCTGGCTGCCCACGGCCTTGAAGCCGGACCCTTTGGAGGCCGGAGGCACGTTGGAGTCGCCCACCTCTTGCCCATCAGAGGGAGATATAGTGTCCGTCCGTCCGTCCATCCCTTTCTCATTTAAATGCAATCTGTTATACACTGTAGTTTCACGTCTTGTCAGGAGAGAGATTTCCACCTTTTACGAGCAAAGCTCGATGTTGTTATTGTCTGAGTCCAAAATGGAGCTGATGAACAAGCACTTCCCTCCATTTTTTCTGACTGGTTGTGTTTCTTCTTCCAAAAAACCAGACACAGAAGCAGAGCCAGGTCTGTCACGAAGCATCTCTTGGCCACAGCAGACATTTCCCAGCAGTGCTTTCCCAAGTACTGGCAGGACACAAAATGGCGGGCGGAAGACAAAATGGCTTCCCTCTGGCTTTTCCCCCTCAGCCGCCCCTCGGCCCCTTCCCTCCTCCTTGCCTCAGCCAGGTGTCAATCAACCAGGATCCCCTGATTCTAAACTGTATTTCACATTGGCCTCAACAACCGCCTTCTCCGGGCAAGATGGGGCCTCACCCTGGCCCAGCCAAGCCTTGCCCAAGCAGGAACTGGCCAGCCGTGCTTTCCCAAGGACGGAGGAAGGTGCTGGAACTATTATTCCCACCCTCCCCCTTCTTTTGTCTAAGTCTTGTTTGTTTAAAATAATTCAGTGAGTAATTTATCCGTGCGAAAAGCACCGGGACTGTGGTGCAGCTGGCTGGGTGTCAGCCCTGGTCGGAGTGAGCTTCCGGCCAATTGTAGCTTGTTGTCGACCTCTGCAACCCAAAAGACAGTTGCATCTGTCAAGTAGGAAATTTAGGGACCACTTATATGTGGGGAGGCTAATTTAACAAAATACTCCAAAAAAGCATGTGGGGAATGCGGAAAGTACCTTCATCAGTGTCAAGGTGGACATGAAGCCAACTCCTGGTGGCCAGAAAAAAGTTAAATAGCCTCTGACTGTCTGTCTATATGGGTTGTGTGTCTATGAAAAAATAAACAGTGCATTTTCTGGATTATGTCCAAAAAGCTAACATAACTTAGGACATTTTTTGTTATTTTTCCAGACACATCTTGCGAGGGGGGGACCGAGCCTTGTGTGTTTGTCTATCTTCTTGTGGATGTGCCCTGAGGCCTCCCTTGCTGCTACTGAGCGACCACCATCTTGGCTTCCTTCCTTCTTGTGAAGACAACGACACCCATCTTGGGTCCTGCGGCATCTCGTCATATTGTTTTGAAATTTTTATTTTTGGTTTTTTTTTTTTTACTTTGTTGTGTTTTATATTATTATTATTATTATTATTATTCACCCTCCCCCTTCTTTTGTCTCAGTCTTGCTGTGTTTAAAATAATTCTATAAACATTATTTATTTAAATAAGTAATTTTGTTTTGTTTAAATAATGTTATTCATTTATTTTATATAATAATATAACTATATGAAATAATGTAATGTTATATTACATTATAATGTAATACAATATAATATATTATAGTGTCAATATATTGCATTATGTTATAGTATAGTAATTGTAATATAATGTATTATTTTATAATAATAGATGATATAATGTTATGTTATATTATAATGTCAATATATTATAATATAATCTTCTAAACTTAAACAAACTTTGAAGATTATATTATAAGTTTATTTAATATGTAAAAGCTAGCCAAAAGAATATATAATATTTGATTGATTTATGGTTGAAGGTTAAAGTTTAAGTAAATCTCTACTTTCTTTCTTTCGCTAGAGGACTCTTGGAGGTCCCAAGGAAGAATTGAACATTTAGACGACATTTGTTAGTAATATATTCAACTCTGCTATGCTAGGCCCTACCTGCTTCTTTTTACACTTTGCACGTCTTTTCTATACCCTTCCCCATCTCTATCTCTGTTCATCCCTTTCCCTTCCCCACCTATCCCCTATTTTCTCTTTCCTTTCTTTTTACTTAAAACACTTGGTTATAGGATGTTGTACCGACCAAATGACGGTCGGGAATACCTTTGCCAGTTTTATGTACTTTTCTGTACCTTTTTAATTGAAAACCAATAAAAACTATTATATATATATATATATATATATATATATATATATATAAATATAATAATTAAAATGTAATGTAGTATAAGATAGTTATGATATAATATATTATAATATGAGTTTGGTATTAAAGGAGAAATTGATACATTAAGAGAAGAAATGTCAGAGAGAGGTGATGCATTAGAATAGAAATGGAGTAGCAGAGTAAAGAGATAGCTTGCCAGCAGCGGTGACGAAAATAATTCACTCTGATTGGTTCACACAGGCACAGGCTGTGATTAGCCCAGAGAACATCATGTACCTTCACCATGTGCGTGTGTTTACAAAGTTAACAATTGGCTAGAAGACGCACATGGCAAATGAAAGCTTCCACTTGGCAGGTTTCCCGGTGAGAGCACAGTAGCATTGTAACGATTTGAGTACACTCTGCACATAGAAAGATAACATAGAAGGAATGATGGAAATTAACACTGCGCAACGTTTGTTAGCAAATAGGATTGAGATGCTGAGAATGCTTTGTTTAATTGGGTAGAGTAGTGTGGGTTCATGAATGCTGACCAGTAACAATGCATGAAGAAGGGAGGGACTGAAATATTGCCACCATTGCTTGTATAAAACCTGTGTACTGAGAAAGATCGGGGTTCTGTCCTCCAGCAGCTTGGTTCTGCAATGAGGGGGCAGACCCATCAGCTGATGTCATGCAAATAAAGCTGGTTTCATTGTACCGCAGTAAAATTGTCGCGTCATCCGTCCTTGCGCTCGCTGGCAACTGCAGCCTAATACAAAAGGTATTGCCTTGGGAGTTTTGGGACTCCTAATTCTGCTACATCTTAATGCTTCTCTTCCAGGCCTGGTGTCAGGAATGGTGGGAGTTGAAGTCCAAAATAATCTGACAGGAAACTGGGAGTTGTCGTTTGGGATGGTACTGGCTCTCTTCGGCAGAGAAGGCTAAGGACCTTGTCAAACTACAACTCCTGTGATTTCTGTGGCACTGAGCCTTTGGCGGGATTTGGGGGATTGGTTCCCCTTGAGGAGCCCCTCCTTGCCCTGGCCGTTCCCCTTGAAGGCTGGCTGGCTCCCTCGTGGGCTGGGAAACGCGGCCTGGGTTCGAGTACAGACAGGACTTCTCCCTTTCCAAGGCCGGCTTGAGCAGCCCTGAGTCAGGAGAGAAGCCTGGCCTCACCTGGGGGCCCAGGGGCCTCTCCTGAGAAGGAAGGAAGGCCCTCTCTCTCCACCCCTCGTCCTTGCGATGGAGGCCGGGCCGATCTTGGAGCCCAAAGAGAACTGACCCAGGAAGGGGAGGCTGGAAAAGGGCCGCTAATGGGAAGTCCAGGGAAGGCTTCCTCCACATTGGCCTGACTACTGCCTTTCCCAGGCAAGATGGGGCCTTGCCAAAGCAGGAACTGGCCAGCCGTGCTCTCCCAAGGACTGAGGAAAGTGCTAGAACGTTCTGTGGGCGCCCACTGAGCACGCTCAGGACTGACAACACTGGACACAAAATGGCGGGTGGGACACAAAATGGCGCCCCTCCCCTGGCTTTCTCCCTCAGGAGCCTGGTTCCCTCAGCTGAGGCCCTCTTCCTTTTTTTCCTTCCTCAGCCTGTTGTCAATCAATGCAATTGAGGGGGGGGGGTCTCTTTCCCAGCCACGGAAGCCCACCCCTTCCCCGTGTCCCTGGCATGAAATGGTCCATGTTTTTGGTCTGAGCTGTGACTTCCTCTCTCTTGAAATAAGGCCAAAGGGTGAAAGGTTTTCTCAAGACGTTTCCCCCCTCGAAGGACCGTTTTCTATTTAGGTGAAGGAGGAGGAGGCATCCCGGTGCTCACGGGCTTCCTACTTGTCTTACGTCACCACAGTTTCCCCAATTTCCCCTTTATTTTGAAATGTTTGACACAAAATGGCTTCCCTCCTGGCTTGCCCCCTCAGCTGCCCCTCGGCCTCTTTTCCTCAGACTGAACTGGACACAAAATGGTGGACGGAAGACAAAATGGCTTCCCTCCTGGCTTGCTCTCTCCCTCAGGAGCCTGGTTCCCTCAGCTGAGGCCCCTCGGCCTCTTTCCCTCAGCCAAGTGTCATGTTAACCAACCAGGAGAGAGGCAAGTGTGGCCGTGTGCCTCAGAGTCCATACAAAGTCATAAATGGACTTCAAACCACCCCTGACAGATGGCCACCCAGCTCTGTTTGAAAGCCTCCAAAGAAAGAACCTTCACAACACTCAGTGGCTGAGAGTTCCACTGGTGAATGGCTCTCACAGTCATGTTCAGGTGGAATCTCCTTTCCTGTCATTTGAAGCCATTCTTCTAGGACTGACTTCCCCTCACGTAATTATCCCTGGCCCTCGTCATGTCTCCTCTCAGCCTTCTCTTCTCCAGGCTAAACATATTATTATTATTATTATTTGTTTCCCGCGTGTGTCTCCCGTCCTTCTCGACCCCCGAAGGGGAACTCAGGGCGGCTGACATTGAACACATTTACAGGCTAATTCAACCATCACAATAAAATCAAACATGTACATAACATAATAAAACATCCTAATTAGAAACATATAAAATCATCAATTAAGGACATAAACCAGCCTCGTCAGCCTTGATGTCCATCCAGTTCATCCCTTTCAGGTGCTGCTTACAACTATTGACCAAACGCCTGGTCCCAAAGCCATGCCTTGACTTTCTTCTGGAAAGCTGGGAGAGAAAAGATCGATCTTCTCTCAGTTGGGAGAGTGTTCCATAGGCGGGGAGCCACTGCTGAGAAGGCCCTGTCTCTCGTCCCCGCCAGGCGCATATGACCTGTTGACGGGAGCGAGAGCAGAGCCTCCCCGGATGATTTTAGCTTTCAAGGTGGGAGGTTGGGATGGATGCGTTCGGACAAGTAAGCTGGGCCAGAACCGTTTAGAGCTTTCTAGGTCAACACCAGCACTTTGAATGGGGCTCGGAGATGGACCGGCAGCCAGTGGAGCTGCCATAACAGGGGGGTGGTATGCTCCCTGTATGTCACCCCGGTTAGTAATCTGGCTGTCCACCGTTGTACTAGTTGAAGTTTCCGAACCGTCTTCAAAGGCAGCCCCAAGTAGAGCACGTTGCAGTAATCTATTCGGGATGTAACCAGAGCGTGGACTACGGTGGCCAAGTCAGACTTCCCAAGGCATGGGCGCAGCTGGAACACAAGTCTTAATTGTGCAAAAGCTCCTCTGGCCACGGCCGACACCTGGGGTCCCAGGCTCAGCGATGAGTCCAGGATCACTGCCCAGCTCTTTAAGACGCTCTTCACAGGGCTTGTTCTCTAGTCCCTTGATCCTTTGAGTCGCCCTCTTTCTCTAGACATGTTCCCGCTTGTGAACATCTCCCTTCAAATATAGTAATATATGAAGCCAATATTGTGCTATGGTATGTGACTGATTAAGCCAAGGCAAAGGACTGTATATGTTTTTGTAAAAAAGTATGAAATACATTCATAGGAATATATATGTGGTTTAAACCTGTAACAAAGTGTACAAATGAGTGTAATGGGTGGTTGCCATGAGAAATGCATGTGGCAGGAAAGCCAGTAATGAAAATCTTTTGGGGCCATTCAAAAGCTGATGTCTGTGTAGTTTAACTCAATCTTTCTCTAAGCATATGCATTTCTTAATTAATACACCAACGTGTGTGTGAATGAGGCTTCTCTCTAAATCACTAACAAGCATATCTGTGGAGAATGAATGATTCTGGGAAAATGAATATTTGCTTGTAAAATGTGAGGTTGGGCTGTGGAACTGTGTCCAGAGTTTGAGAACAGTATGTTCCAGAGATAAAAGAAGAGCCAGGATGAGATTAAAGATGTGAGAAAGGCTATCTATTGTTTTCAAGAAAGGAGATGTGGGAAAAGAACACAGAACTGTGGGGAAGTCGCCCGCCCCTTGCTTGGGGGCTTCTTTCCGTCATGAAGAAGTACATGGGGACTGCCACAGGGTGGCGGCAGACATTGTTTTGAGCAAAAGGAAAAGAAGGTCTTTTAAAAATGATATGAATGACATTGGCCTGGAACAGTGTGAGAATTATTTTACAGCAACCTTTTGGAAATGAAAAATGACATTTTGGAACTATTTCTGTTTAATAACTGATTTAAAAGGAAGGCCTTTGGAATTGTGTACTTTGGAAAGGAGATGATCTGTGTTGTTGCGTTGGAAAAAGCAAGTCGTAGATTGTTATTAAACTGAAAGTACATTGGAGAAAATCTGAGAGTGACAATAAACAAGGGATGGAATTGATAAAAGGCGATTACAACAGCGACACCTAGTGTCCTTGGGATGATGTCATGATGGAATTGATAAAAGCAGATGGACAGAGAAATGTGAGATAAACCGTAGAGAGTGATTGTGAAAGCAAAAGATGTGATATCGATGGAAATCAGAGGAGGATCCTGCGACTGGGTAATTAGCTCCCCTCCCTCTCTCTCTCCCCCTTCTCTCTATTCACTATCTTTGCTTTTCAGGTCTCAGGCCTGGAAATTATGTGGAACCATGCTTATAAATTGAGATCCATAAGAATTGGCCGGATGAGTGACTTTATTTACAGGCCTTCTTATACAGAGACTTATTTCAGAGACTACAGATTGCAAAATATAGATATTCTCCTCATTTTACTTGGAATCTAATAGACTTATTTCTTCAATCAAGGATGACTGAGATTGTTTTCTTATGCCAGAGATCAAAAGAGATAAAAGTTGGACATGGGATGGCCATCTGAGCCTAAAAATAACCAAGGGGTTGTACTAAAGGCTATATCCTTTTCAAGTTAAATGATTTCTCTTGTTGAATTGTTAAAGTGATCATTACCACCATTTAGTTTGGACTGTTAGTTTGATAAAAAGATTAATTTGTTTGTGCCCTTTTAGTCAAGTGTTCAGAATCGTGTCTTTAAAAAAAGATGAAGATGATGTCTTCCACAGCTGGATGTCACGCCCCAATACAATGGAATGGGAGAGAGATACCATCTACCAATTGATAAAAATTTGATTGCCAAAAGATTGCAAGCTCAGGACTGTGGATATGTTGGTTGCAAATGGTCCAGGTATTGTTCATTGGAGGATCCATTCCTAGGGATGACTTGGAATGGGACATTGAAAGGAACTTTAGCGAAAATGTGTCAAGAAACTGATTTGAATGAAATCCAAATTCTTCTTATGATATTGTTCACCTACACTGTTTGAGATTGTTATTTATGAATTGAGGTATGGAAAACCATCACAGAGAGATTCCACAGAGCTGAAAAGAAAGGAAAATGGAAAAAGGTGCAAGTATTGGTTCCAAGGGGTTTCTATTTGTTTGAAATGATGTGCTGTGTTTCCCCGTTACTGTTTTATTTATGTTTCCTCAGGTGATTTATGTGGTATTAAGACAAGCAAGCTAAAAAAAAATAAATAAAATGGAGACTTTGCCCATGAGATTGGAAGTAAAACGGGCAGTGTGATGTGAGATGATGTTTTCCTGCCCCCCAAGCGAAGAGATTAAGGCCTTGGACCTATATATCGAAATCCAAAGAGATACAGATGGAAATAAGCCATTGGATGGCGGAGATGTTATTATCCAGGTGGACGATGACCAGAAAGATATGCCTGACCAAAGTTCCGGCAGGCGCGCCAAAAGGAGGTCCAAAGGAAAAAGGAGAGTCAGCATCGTGGGGGGCACTCTCCTGGGGACAGGCTGATCGCAAGACCCCCGAAGAGGAGGATAGTCATCCAAGAGTCGCCCAAAGACATGACATTGGGACTTGGGGGTGCCAGTTTTGGGTTTTTCTGTGTATTGTATAATTTTGTGTGTTTTGGCTCTGCTGGTGGTGTAAGACGATCCTTTGTAGGCCTCCACCGGAGAGCAGAAGTGATAAGACTGATCAGGGCAATTAGATCTAGATACAGATAGCTGGATCTGGATAGGATTCAGAGTGTTGCTAGAAAAATACAAAAGACCTATTCAGCTCCGAGTGATTTTTGGAGCACATGGCTGGACTGGCTGCCGAACTGGCAATGGTTACGCACGCTTGTGGTGATAATCACAGTAGTGATATGTTCAGTGTTAGTAACTATGTGCTGCCTGCCCATTTTGCTCAAATGCCTTGCTAGGGCAGTGCAGAGTTCTAGAAATACAGCCAAGACTGTGCATGCTGTACGGGTTGGAAAACCTGGAGTCCCACGGGACTGGAGAGTAAATTGGTCTGCTTAAGGTGTTCCAGATGTTGGTGTAGGAAACCCCTTGTGATGGGTTTCCCACAAAAGAGAAATCCTGGAATGAAGCAGGTTTGGTACTTTTCCGAGCATAAAAAGTACAGTCAGAGAGTGATGCTACTTGCGTGTCAACTCTGAAAAAGAGGGTTTTGGTGTCTGGAATCAGACAGGCACATGCTATGGAAGACTAACACCCTGATTAAATGCATTTTAATACACTCTGTGCCCAATTTAAACCATATAGGCTAGATGAGTGGAAACAGTGCAGCTTGAGCTATGAAAGTTAATGGGATTCTTAATGTAAATGGAAAACACCATTGCGCATGGCAAAGAGTTCGACCTTCTCTGCTGCTGGCAGGAAGCCCGGAACTAATGTTGCAAGTCAAAGAACAGAGAGGCTCAGCATTGATAGCTTGCACTGTGAGAAAGGAATACCTTATAGATGGCTATTGTTCTCATTTTTAGTGATGACAGAGAAATGATGCAAATGATTTGTGCAATGTTTATTGGATTAATGAAATGTCATGTAATAACAGTAATCACCAGCCAATTATGATTGTTTTAACCATGAAGAAGGGGTGGGTTTAACTGGATGGACTCCATTGAGGTATAAATGTCTTGGTATGAGATGTAACGGGGTCTTTTGCCCCTACCTGCAGCTGTGTTCTGCTGGCAAAACCCACCAGCTGGTGCCAGGAATAAAACCTTTTTGCTTTTCACCCTACTTCACAGTTGTCGCGTGTTCTCCCTCATCCTAGTATCCGCACGTTCGGGCAGCTTTGGTAAGGTTAACTTGGTACTTGGAGTTCCATAACTCCTCAATTCTGCTTCAACATGACCTTGGAGGAGTCTAAGGATAATGCCAGGCTCTTCCGCTTCGAAATGGAGATGACCACCCACCCCCAGAGTCAGACCCAACTATGTGTAATGCCAGGGGAATGCCTGGCCATTGGCTTGTGAGGTCCCGCCATGCTCCATACACTCCCCATACTTTTAAACCTCTACATGAAACTGCTGGTCGAGGTCACCCGGGGTTTTGGAGTTGGGCGCCCTCTGTCTGCAGAAGACACAAGCCTATTACTCGTTTGAACCCCAATCCAAGAAAGCTGCACGAATCCCGAACCAGTGCCCGGCAGCTGTGATGGGCTGGGTGAGGGCTAACAAGCTGAAGCTCAATCCAGACAAGACAGAGACCCTGCTGGTCAGTCGCGAGGCCACGGAAGGTGGCAACCCGTCTTGGGCAGGGTCACTCCCCCTGAGGACACAGGCCCACAGTCTGGGGGTCCTACTGGATTCGGCACCGACGCATGATGCTCGGGTGTCAACGGTGGCTGGGAGGGCCTACTCACAATTAAAGCTTGTGCACCAGCTGCGACAGTACCTTGTAAAGCCAGATCTGGCCCATTGGTCCTTGCCTTGGTTACATCTCGTATGGACTACTGCAATGCACTCCGCGTGGGGCTGCCTCTGAAGACGGCTCACAAGCTTCAACTAGTACAAAGATCGGCAACCAGGCTGAGGACAGGGGCGGGTTACAGAGAACATACGGACCCCCTCTTGCATTAGCTTCACGGGTTGACTCTTTGCTTCCGGGCCCAATTCAGAGTGCAGGTCATGACCTCTAAAGCTCTGCACAGTTCAAGTCCTGCCTATTGACCTGCCTGTCTCCCCCATGAACCTGTTCTGGCGTTACGAGGTCTGGGGAGGCCCTCCCGGTCCGGCCTCCATCACAAGTGAGGCTGGTGGGGACGAGGGATGGATGGAGAGGGCCTTCTCAGGAGTGGCCCCCGGCTATGGAAGGCCCTCTCCAGGGAAATTAGACGAGCGTCCACCGTCACCGCATTTAGGGGGGGCTTGAAGACCTGGTCATTTCAACAGGCTTTTGGGGATGATGTTCTATGGATATACCTCGACTCGGAGAGCAGGCCCCCTTGTCGTTCATAGGAATGGCTGTGTTTTTCACTGAACGTTTGATAATTGTATGAATAATGTGCTTGTGTTGTGGATGATCTTGTGGGATGTGCCATTAATTGATCATTTTAATGTATTTTGAGGTATTATTCATATTGTGAGCCACCCCGAATCCCCTGGGGAGATGGGGCCGGGTATAAAGGGCGCTTATTACTATTTATATTGAGAGTCCAACTCAAAGCACGCCTACCAAGAGGTTGCCAGGATTTGGAAGTTACACAGCGTTGTTTCTTGAAGTTAGAACAGGATCGGTGCCTCAGGCCTAAACATGGGTGTCGCTGCCATTGGGGTGTGATGGCAAGCGCTGAGACGAGAGCACATCGATCGTGGTCACCCCGGATGAGGAGGAGGACAGAAGGCAGAGCGTGTTGCGCAGACTGTAAATACTGTGCTCGTATTTGTACTGTTTGTACTGGAGGGAGAAAGAAAGGCCTTCCAGTGATATCGGAGGATGACCCCCTCCCCCCAAGACTCTGTAACAGATAGTGAAAAACCAAGGAATTCATAGTTTTGCCAAGGACACCAGGCTGGAATGATCCCATAATCCCCTATTTCTCTCCCCCCATGTGGGAACCTCAGGCTCTTCCATGGCCCCACATGGCAATGCCCCCGTAACCCACACTTATGAACTTTCTTGAACTTTTATGGGACTTTTGCCTACTTTCAAAGGACTTTCAGAAACTTTTCGGGAGCTTTTCTTCCTCTCAAACCCCACGGACTCTTGTGGGTGGGCTGGGCTGGTATGAGATGATACGAGTACGGCTCCGATTTCCCTCCTATATGAATGTATCCCCAAAATGCTTTCCCCCTTGCCTATGTTCTTATATGAAATATGAAATGCCACCTTTGCGTGACCCCAGCATACCAAGGCTCAGGGATTTCCTGGGCAAGTTATCCCTAATCAAAGAAGGACTTAACGAAGAACACTTGCATGGCCCATGTGAAGGATATGTCCCTTGGGCCTGCGCCTTCAGGCATCGGAGCATGCCCACTGAAGGACGTGCCCCACGGTGATCCTTATCATTCCGCACCAAGGGGACGTCCTGCCTTCGGGAGGGTTTGGATGTCCCATCTGCCTCATCCATTTTCATTCCCTTGGCCGAAACCAAACACAAGGTATCATCAATGGTCCCCATATCCAGGATTAAGGACTACGGGGGTCTGGCATCCACGCCAGACCAAGACGTTTATTTCCTCCGCTTGGGACAATACACAAAGCCAGCTTCAGGACTCTGGGAGTAATCGCCGGCACTTGGACAAACATTACGTCATTTAATCCACTCATCATTTCCTCCTGGTCCATTGTGCCCCCCGCCTGGACTGCCTACTCCGCTCTCATTGGTTGAGAGCCTGAAGCGGCGCTGGCTTCCTGATTGGCTGAGGCACGGCAAAGCTGACCAGCTGATGACTCCAACCAATCAGTGCAAAGCCGGCAAAGGGGGCGGGGAGTTTGAACTTTGACAGCTCTGTTTTCTCTATAAGAATGTGTGTCTTGCTTTGCGCTTGATGTCAGCTTTTTGGCAAATGATGGCAGTTTGACGTCCGCTCCAGCTGGAACAAAGTAAACAACCCGGTGGCGTTTCTTCAACTTGGAGACACTTTATTTGGGGAAATTCAATTGTTGGCTTCCTATCTCGCCAGGGCTGTATCGGATCCTCTTTGGTGCGTCTGGCTGGTCTCGGCCTTCACGGCAAGACCCCCAAATTCTTGCTTGATATCAATGGTGGCACTAAACCCTTCGTGCTTGACATCTTCAGGCATTTCTCTTGTGCGAGGAGACATTGCAGGCTCAAAGTCAGTCTTTTGGGATCTTTTGGTGGCATTGAACCCAAGGCGGAAGGGAGCAGAGTCAGGGGCGGTCCTACAAGATAGGCCAAGTAGGCGGCCGCCTAGGGCGCCATCTGGGAAGGGGGCGCCATCCTGGCCTCATGGGGCGCCATCCTGGCCCTGCCGATGTTCCTCAGACAGTGCTGCAGCTGCCTGCTTTTTGACCCCGGCCTTGTGCGCTCCGACGCCGCTTCTGGGCACGCACGGAGGTTTTCACGCAGGCGCAGTTGCTCTGGAGCTGAAGTTGAGCGCAGGAGCAACTGCACATGCGCGAAAACCTCCGCGCATGCCCAGTAGCTCCCTTGCGCAGAAGCCTGTAAGCAAAGCACTCCCTATCGGGCAGGTAGGGAGTGCTTCCCCTCTCCATTTGTCTCCGCCGCGCACGAGCGTTTGCAGGGAAGGAGAAAAGAATCAGTGAAGGAAGTGTAAGTAGGGTTGCCACTTTTTGATATAAGAAATAAGGGACATTTACAGGATTTTTCACAAAAATAAGGGACACTTCATTAAAATCTTGAAACTCAAACGTTAGGTAGAAATAGTTTTATTAACAGAATAAGATAATGATTGAAACTCACAAAAGAAACTGACTTGCACCCTCTTAACAGTACATGGTATGTTTCTGCCTGCTTTGTCATGCAGAAAAAACATTATTAGAAAGAACTACCTAATTTTCTCCATCTGTATTTAGTCCTTGACTTTGCTGACTTTAAAAGTGCACTGTCTAAACATTAAAATAAAATAAATTTTATAAGACAGTACATCTTCATGATTATTATGTCAATAGTTAATGGTATAGTATAGTATGGGATACACAGCATTGTATAGTATTGGGATGAACAGCTAGGCCTATTTTAATAGTAACTCTCAAGCAACCAGAAACTATCTTTATCCAACATGATCCAACATTCCCCTTGGGTAACGGTTAATTAGTCTACTGTACTTTGAAAAAGTCCTGCGTCGCCTCTTCCTTCCAACGGGGACGCAGGCTGCCCTGTGAGTGGGAATCCCTGGGCAGGCATTGCCGTGGAAACCGCAGCGCAGACCTTCCTCTGGTCAACCCCGCCCAGTCCTGTCCTGCTTGTCAAAAATAAGGGACAGGGCCTGAAAATAAGGGACACAAATTTTAGGGCCAAAATAAGGGACGTCCCTTAGAATAAGGGACATATGGCAACCCTAAGTGTAAGTGAAGGAATGAATGAGGGCTTTCCTCCTCCTCCTCCTCTGTGACCTCTTCTCTCCCTCCTTCCTTTCTTCGGCTCTATTTCTGTCTAGACCTGAGGGGCCTGAGGCTACGAGGAGTTGTGGGAGTTGGAGTCCAAAACACCTAGAGGGAGGGAGGGAGGGCCCAAGTTTGCCCAGGCCGCGCTGCCTGTATTCAACCTCATTTGAACATTTTGGCTGTTTTTCTATTTACATTTACATTGGGATCCTAATTTTGGACTTATGGGAGACTGATGAATTATGAGTCGGGTGGTAGGTAATATATTCTGATTTTGATGCATTTACATTGCATTTCTTGTTGATTATTATACAGTTCTGCTTAATATTGTCATACAATATAATACAAATACAATATAACAATAGAATAATGATATATTTTATATTACATGTAATATTACAAACAATATTGCAGTATAGGGGTATTGTACAAAATAGTAATATATAATATTTTATTTTACTTTATTTTGGGTTATTTGAGTTTTATAGGAGTAATGAAAATATTTAGTAGAGGATAATTTTATTTAAATAAATAATTTTATTATTTTATAATAATAATATAATAGAATGTTACATTATATTATGTCAATATATTATAATATAATTATATTGTAATGTAGTATAATATAATTATGATATAATATAGTATGAGTATGGTATAATATATTGTATATACATTGATACAATATAATACTACTAATGGTATTGTGATATTATAAGTGTATATTTGTTTTACATGGGGGGGCAAAATAATGTTTTTTTGGGGGGGCACCAAAATAATGTTCGCCTACCATTTAAAATTACCTTAGACTGCCCTGAGCAGAGTCAATGCTCTTGATGGCCGCTGTTTTGGAGAAGGGCCAGGTCTCTCCAGGATGCCTCCCAAGCCGCTCCAGAAAGGAATAACCATTGCTGGTCACAAAAGGCATGGGTCCCTGATCTGCTGCTAAACTGATGGACAGTCGTCTCATGGCTGCCAGACCAGTGGGCGTCTCCACAAACACCTTATATTCCCCTGTCAAATGTGCTGCCAGCTCCCCCCAGAGGACATGAGAGCAGGCCATGGCTGCCTCAGGCATTCCCCGAAGAGGTGACCATGTCCCCTTCCTCCTCAGAGCAAGGCCCCCGATCTGGAACCCCAACTGGAAGGCCGGCCTGGAGACCCCCTCCTCTCCCTTCTGGCTCTCAAGGGCAAACCCATCCTGCGCTAAATCTGGATGCTGCACATTCATCCTCCCTGCCTCCTTCTATTTCTCCTTCTTCTCCTCTCTCTCCCCTCTCCCTATTCTTCTCCTTCTCTCTCCCTCTCCTCCTTTTCTTCCCTCTCACTGTCCCCTCTCCTCCTCCCTCTATCCTTCTCCTACTCCCTCACCCCTCTCCCTCTCCTCCTTCTCTTCCCTCTCCCTCTCCCCCAGCTTCTCCTCCTCCTTCTCCCCATCTCTCTCCCCTCCTTCTCCTGCTCGCTCTCTCCCTCTCCTTCTTTCCTCTGCCCTTCCCCCTCTTCCCTCTCCTCCTCCCTCTCCCTCCTTCTCCTCCCTCTCCTTCTCCCTCTACCCCCTCTCTCCCTCTCCCCCTACTTCTCCCTTCCCCCTCTCCTTCTCCCCTCGCCTCCTCCTTCTCTTCTCTTTCCCCTCTCCCCCTCCTTCTTCTCTGATCTGCAAGAGAAGGAAACTATAACCGATCGCCCTTGAGACCGGGATAATCCAAAGAGGAAGATGCCTTGTAAAATATGATCACCTGTAGTTCCTCGTGTCTCAAAGGGGAGACGAAATGTTAAATGTCTGAGGCAGTCCTGCATGGCATCTTCCTCATCGGATTATCCCGGTCTCAGGGGCGATCGGTTATAGTTTTCTTCTCTTGGACATCAGCCCTCCGGAGCACTCCCAGATATATATCAGCCACCAGCAAGAGTGGGAATAATCTGCTTTATTCCCATCGCCTCGGAGCACACGGGGGACTACAACTGGCAGTCAGGTTACCATCGATATTTATCACACCATCTCTTGGATAACTTGCGCTCTCAGAGAACACACCGGCTATCAGCTAGAGTGGGAATAATCCGCTTTATTCCCACATCCTCGAAACCGATGAAGGACTATTACTGGCGTTCAGTTCACTATTGGAATTTACCATACCCACCTTTTTGCACACCCAAACACCAGGGCTGGCCTTCTGCGTGCCTGCAAACAATCGGATTGCCACATTGTTTATCTGCTACGTATATCCACGAACTGGAAGGACTGGGACTTTCCACTACATACGATATTACCTAATATAGTACAAATTCCATGTGGCTTTTTATTGTATGTGATATTGATATTGTTTATGTGTGAGATATTGTCTCCTTATTGAATGAAAAATTTATATTGTTTGTTGCATCCAGCCAAGTTTTTTTTTATATTTCTGCAAAAAAACTTTTCTTGACAACATAAATAATCACATCTCTTGTCTCTTTTCCGTGGCCAACTCTTCTATTTGTGGA
>JARBWK010000197.1:0-49652 GCA_030556195.1 Anolis apletophallus | reverse complement strand
TTTGCAGCTCAGCACTCCAATCTCAGATGGTGGCTCGGTTCGGTGGTCTCACTACCACCTCCTGTTGCCAGGTTCAACAGCTCTCTCTGAGACCGCTTCTCACGATCTTCCTGGATCCCTTCCAGACGAGCGCCTCTGCACTCCACCGCCTGGTCTTCCACGCCAGCCTCTCGGTACTCCGCCGCCGATAACGCTCCTGCGCACTTCCGATTGCTGAGCCTCACTCCTCTCCTTAGCTCGACTCGCCATCATCTCATCCACTCGGAGTTTGCCACAGCTGCTCTCTTCACGGAGTCTCCTCTCCTGGGCTGCCCACTCTTGGGATGCATCTGGACTGTCCACCTGGTCAAGAGTGGTCCACTCCCACTCTTGAGTTCTCCGGATTTCTTCATTATCCTCCAGAATCCAGCTGTCCAGATATTTCTCCTCGTTCCACGCCAACCTGGCCATCGCTGATAGTCGGCCCGGGGCTTTAGCTTCTGTAATGACTCTCAATAGTCGGTAGGGGATCACACTCAGACGTCGTTCTGGTCCAACACGATTTTATTGAAGGTACACCACCCGTGAAGCTAAAGCGCCGCCCGCCACCCAAACACACCTTATATACCCCGGTAGCCCTCCCTACACAATGCAATGTCCAAGCAGGGTGTCATCATGCTCCGATGAATCAGCAATCCCAGTAGTCCATAGGGGCATGACCCCAGGGTCACATGAGTGACGTCACGAGTCCAAATGTCCAATGTCCGTGCCAGGGAGGAGTTGCCTCACTTCCTCCCTGGCACCTGGAAGTTACTCCACTCCCAGGCTGATTCAGCAATTCCCAGCGCACATGGGCAAGGTCACTCCAGGAACTGGGCCAAAGGTCGCTGCAGTCTCATGACAGGTTGGGAACATGATCTCCCTCAAAGCTCAGGTTCCCCATACCTGACACTGAATTTACAGTAACCTACCTTGGCACACAGAGCCCCGGCCATGCATGATGGGACTTGAAGTACCACCATGGAAAACGGGATTTGTAGTACTTAAAAACCCATCATTCCCCACAGACCACTGTGGCCCAGAACCAAGACCAATAAAGACCCATCTTGCCACACCATGTCCCCCATGACCCACACTCCATCCAACTGCAGTTTAGAGGAGGGCACACCGTGGATGATTGGACTTTCTCGCATCTCCTAAAAAGGGCACAGCAACGCGTGCCGGGTACTGCTAGTAAATCATAAATAAATAATCACCAGAGTCATCCAACCCAGTGTCACGTTGATGTTCCCTATGGAGCTGCGTGGAAGGGACCACCTGAGTGGGATTAATTAATCTGGGATTAGTTTGACTGCAGTATATTTATTTATTTATTTATTTGTTCAATCTTATATTAACTTGATTTCCCTAACTAGCCCTCACTTACTGGGAAGCTGTTTATGCTCTAAATTGACAGTAAGACTTCCTCCTTCCTCCAAAACCGCCTGCAGCGAGTGAAGTGGGGAGGGGTGGTCTCCGAGGGCTCCCCCTTACACTGCGGGGTCCCTCAGGGGGCCATTTTCTCCCCGCTGTTATTTAACATCTACATGCGACCACTCGCCCAATTGGTACGGAGTTTTGGGCTGGAATGTCACCAGTACGCTGATGACACCCAGCTCATTCTGAGGATGGACCCCGGGGTGGAATCTGTACCCGATAATTTCCATCTCTGCCTAGAAGCCGTAACTGGATGGCTGCGAGCCAGTAAGTTGAAGGTGAACCCGACGAAGACGGAGATCTTGTGGCTGGGCCGCCCGGAGGGCGATGGTGTGGCACTTCGCCCACAGCCCCTAGTTAAGAGCCTTGGGGTCCAGCTGGACACCCAACTGTCGATGGAAGCGCAGATTGCCTGCGCTTGCAAGACAGCTGTTCTACCATCTGCGGCAGGCGAAACGTCTGGCTCCTTACCTCTCGCTGCGACCTGGCCACGGTGATCCAAGCCACGGTCATCTCGAGGCTCGACTACTGTAATGCGCTGTACATTGGCCTACCTTTGTCGGCGATCCGGAAACTTGCTGGTGCAGAACGCAGCAGCGCGCTGCTGTCGGGAGCCCCAAGATCTGCGCATGTGACCCCACTCCTGCGTGCACTGCACTGGCTTCCCATCGAATTCCGGGTCTCCTTCAAGGTGTTAGTTCTAACTTTCAAGGCCTTACATGGTTTGGGGCCAGTGTACCTGAGGGAGCGTCTTACCCCATACAAACTCCAGAAGATCACTGCGCTCAGAGGGGCTTAATCTACTAGAGGTCCCTAGTATTAAGATCTGTAGGCTGTCGAGCACCCGGCAGAGAGCATTTACAGTGGCCGCTCCGACCCTCTGGAACTCTCTGCCGGAGGAGATACGAGCACTACGGGGCTTGTTGGCCTTCCGCAAGTCTGTGAAGACTTGGTTATATATTATTATTATTATTATTAAATTCACATTTGTATACCGCTTCATCCCGAAGGCTCTAAGTGGTTTACATAGGATTGTGTGCCCATTGGCAGCACAAACAGAACAGTACAAAAGACATGGGAAAAACACAAGGGTAGGGAAAGGGAGGGGTGAGGGGAAGAGATCAGCAGAGATTCCAACTGGAACAACACCCCGCCATCAAAAGAAGGGAGGCGGGAGGGGGCAGCAGAATCGCTGGCACTGAGGCGCAGGCAGGGAGCAGGGGCCGACGTCTCCCACATGGGGGTCCGTCTTTAAGGTCCCGACCCGTTTGCGCAGTGTCCAGGTTGACCTTCGCGATGGTCTGGCGGGTCCTATGGAGCTGTGCCGACCTATAGCCGGCGCTCCAAAACGTCCTGGATGGGAACGTCCTACGGGGTCTTAGAGTCCTTGCTTCTGGGGGGCCCACCTACCAGTGAGCCAACCAGAGCTCCGGCCCTAGTGTCCCGGTTCCCTTGCCCTCCGACAGGGAGATGGGTCCAGTCCGGCTCACGGTACATAGAATGGGAATTCACCTCCCCTTCGCTCCGGCGCCGTCTCCTCCCTCCCGGCTCGTCTCTCATCTTGCCCAGCCCACCGGTGGAGGAAGAGTCCTCCGGGGCGGGACCTCTAAGACTTCCGGCAGGGCACCACATCCGGCTGCTGCCTCTTCCTCTCCAGATTCTGGCACGTGGGATGGTCCGCGTCATCCGGGGAAAGGGTCCTCCAAGGGTGGGACTTCCGGGGTGGTCTAGCGTCATCCGAAAGGGGCCATCCGGGACGGGGCCGGGGCATCCGCCGCCTGCTGCTTCCGGTCCCGCTTCTTCCTTGGGGTCAAGCACATGGGGAAGATGGGCGCCGTCAAGGACGCCGCCATGTTAGGCCTCGCTTCCTCAGGATGCTCCCCAACTCTTCGCCACACGGCGGCGGCGTCTGGCTGCACCTCGGGAGGGGGCCAAGATAGCCTCGATGTCGAGCTCGGCCGATCTGCGCCCACCAGGGCCGGCGGGCCTCCAACAGCCCCCCAGTAAGTCCTCAGGGCCCTTAGCTGGGACTTCAGTGGAGAGTGGATAGGTTGGGTGGAGGTCGTCGCACTCTGCCGCGGCCGGAGTCACCGTAGGGGCAACGTCCTCCACAGCAGCTAGTCCATCCCCGGCAGCTGGGATGGATCCCCGGGGCATGCTGACCATTCTTCAGTATTTGGGGCCGGTGGTTCTCGATCGACCTCCAGGGTACTGGAGGAAAGTCCCACGATCGGTCCCAAGCAACCTCGTGGTCGGCGGGGGGAGGCCAGGGGGGCTCACCTAAGCTATTTGGCCCCAGGTCCAGGATAGGGAACTGGGCTGTAGGGATCCCTAGTGACTCTAGTAAGCCGCCAATCTATTCCCAAACTCCCGGACATGGGCCATGAGTTTGGTGTATTCTGCCAGCAATACTGAATAGGTATAGGGGTCAAGTTGGTTGGTGGTGGAGTCCTGGCCATCTCGCGCTGCCTTCCGTGGGGAGCTGCTTCGTGGGGTGTCACACACCTCAAGGGTCCGGGGCCTCGAGCCAACTGGGGGCTTTGTCTTCAGGGATGGTGTTAGGAATGGGGGAGGCAGGTTCTTAGACAGCGATCTCCCACTGAACCTTCTTAAGAAGCGGGCACCTGAGGCCGTGATCGGCCGGATGGTCCAACCGTTCCCGGGCGTCCTGGGCGGCCTGGGCGTCCTCAGTAGCTCCTGGGGCAAATCCGATCCTTTTCCTAGCCAGATTGAGTCCTCCGGGTCTGCGGTCGCCAAAGGAGACCCTCTGAGTCTGAGGATCAACCGCCGTCTCCTCCAGGGGAGCGGGATCGGCCTGATGTAGCCAGAGAGTCAAAGAGGCCATGCCAGAGCTCACCCGAAGGGAGCTCCACAGCAGTCGCCATCTTGTCGCCATCTTGTCATATAGGCAGGCATTTGGTCCCAACTGATGCCTCCTATTTGCCAGCTGCCAACATACCGTCCTGCCATGTATTGCTCTGCATATTGTTGCTGCCGGGGTTATTGTGGGGAGGGGGGCTTCTGCATATGTCTTTTATCTGTTTTGATGTTTTTATTGCTTTTATGTTGTAAACCACTCTGGGCTCCAGAGAGAGCGGTCTACCAAATCGAATTTAATAAATAAAATAAATATTCTGCCCCTCCCGGCCGGCTCGGGGCGGTTCACGCACATGTTAAAATGCACTGTTAAACAGACCATGTAAGGCAGTGTTTCTCAACCTTCCTAATGCTGCGACCCCTTAATACAGTTCCTCATGTTGTGGTGACCCCCAACCATTATTTTAATTGCTACTTCATATCTGTATTTTTGAGAGGGGTGGTGGGTTGATTTTGTCATTTGGAAGTTGCTGGGATTTATAGTTCACCCACAATCAAAGAGCATTCTGGACTCACCAACAATGGAATTGAACCAATCTTGGCCCAAAAAATCTCCCATGGCCCTCAGCAAATACTGGAAGTGGTTGGTGGGCATTGACCTTGCGTTTGGGAGTTGTAGGTCACCTACATGGAGAGCACTGTAGACTCAACAATGATGGATCTGGGCCACACTTGACACTCATCCTCAATATACCCAAACGTGAACACACTGGAGTTTGGGGAAAATAGATCTCTGGCATCTGGGAGTTGTAGTTGCTGGGGATTTATAGTTCACCCACAATCAAAGAGCATTCTGGACTCACCAACAACGGAATTGAACCAAACTTGGCACAAAAAGCTCCCATGACCAACAGCAAATACTGGAAGTGTTTGGTGGGCATTGACCTTGAGTTTGGGAGTTGTAGTTCACCTACATTGAGAGCACTATAGAGTCAACAATGATGGATCTGGGCCACACTTGACACTCATCCTCAATATACCCAAACGTGAACACTGGTGGAGTTTGGGGAAAATAGATCTTGGCATCTGGGAGTTGTAGTTGCTGGGATTTATAGTTCACCCACAATCAAAGAGCATTCTGGACTCACCAACAACGGAATTGAACCAAACTTGGCACAAAAAAGCTCCCATGACCAACAGCAAATACTGGAAGTGTTTGGTGGGCATTGACCTTGAGTTTGGGAATTGTAGTTCACCTACATTGAGAGCACTATAGAGTCAACAATGATGGATCTGGGCCACACTTGACACTAATCCTCAATATACCCAAACGTGAACACTGGTGGAGTTTGGGGAAAATAGATCTTGGCATCTGGGAGTTGTAGTTGCTGGGATTTATAGTTCACCCACAATCAAAGAGCATTCTGGACTCACCAACAATGGAATTGAATCAAACTTGGCACAAAAAAACTCCCATGACCAACAGCAAATACTGGAAGTGCTTGGTGGGCATTGACCTTGAGTTTGGGAGTTGTAGTTCACCTACATTGAGAGCACTATAGACTCAACAATGATGGATCCGGGCCACACTTGACACTCATCCTCAATATACCCAAACGTGAACACTGGTGGAGTTTGGGGAAAATAGATCTTGGCATCTGGGAGTTGTAGTTGCTGGGATTTATAGTTCACCTACAATCAAAGAGCCCCTTGCACCCTACCAATGATAGAATTGGGTAAAACTTCCTACACAGAACCCTCATGCCTTGAAGGGACTAGCTGACATGAGCCTCCATCCCACATCATGCACTCTCCCTCACCCACACATGCGCATCATGTTGCCATGTGCCAAGCACGCCTACTCCCTCCCCCGGCTTGAGTTCAGAAACAGCCCTCCCCTTGGCTGGGAGGCCTGTCAATCACCGCAGAGGGGGAATTCGCAGTCTGTTTCCTCCTCTGCCAAAGGGCTTCCTCTGATGGTCTTTTTTGCGACCCCTCTGAAACCCGCTCGCGACACCCCTGGGGGTCCCGACCCCCAGGTTGAGAAACACTGATGTAAGTCCTTGAAGGTCAGAACCAACACCTTGAAGACAATTCTGTACTCAATTGGGACATGTACAAAACTCTGGGGCACACCACCAACCAAAATGACACAAAACGACACTCTAACACAGTCATACATATAGTTGATATGTTTTTAAATGTATTTATACACTCAGCGCGAAACCTGGGCCTGTTTCATGAACACAACATAGATATCAGTCAAAAATTGATTTTGTCACTTGGGAGTTGTAGTTGCTTGGAGTTATAGTTCATTTTGAACTCCACCAATGATGGAATGGAATCAAACTTCCCACACAGATCTCCCATAACCAAGAGAAAATGCTATAAGAGTTTGGTGGGCATTGACCTTGACATTTGGGAGTTGTAGTTCACCTATATCCAGAGAGCACCTTGGACTCAAACAATGTTGGATCAGGACCAAACTTGGCATGAATACTCAATATGCCCAAATGTGAACACAGATGGAGTTTGAGGAAAATAGACCTTGACATTTGGTAGTTACAGTTTCAGGGATTTATAGTTAACACACAATCAAAGAGCATCCTGAACGCTTGCAACAATGGAATTGAACCAGACTTGGCCTATTGAACGCTCATTACCAACAGAAAGTACTGAAAGCGTTTGCTTGGGAATTGACCTTGAGGTTGGAAGTTGTAGTTCACCTACACCCAGAGAGCACTGTGGACTCAATCAATGTTATGTGATGTTGTTTGTTTTCTATCCAGAACCACAATGTTGGGAGGAGGCTCACCACTTGAAGGTCCTCAAACAGGCATGGGAAAACTTCGCCCTCTGGGTGCTTTGACTTCATCTCCCACCATTCCTCACAGCCTGAGGCCCTTCCTGCTTAAGGGCTGAGGGGGGAGTAAAAGGGCCTGAGGCTGCTAGGAATGGTGGGAGTTGCAGTCCAAAACACCTGAAGGCCCAAGTTTGCCCATGCCAGCTTTCTCGACAGAGACCTCTTCCTCCCTGGAGCAGGGCCGTAGCCAGGATTTTGGTTGGGGGGCTGAGTTTGGTTCAGGGGGTGGGCTGAGACTGGGTGGAAGAGGGTCTACCCTAGCAAACCTTTTGTATTGTTATCCCAATAACCCCATGAATGTGGGATATAATGAGCATGGTGATCAGATCATGATATGAATAAGCATAACAGTTTCAATAATGTACCAGTCAGGCCTTTTCGCGACCACCCTGAGAATTTCAGGGGGCTGAAGCCCCCTAGCCCCCCGGCTACATGCCTGCCCTGGAGGTTCCACGGCACACCTGATGATCACCACGGCACGCCAGTGTGCTGCGGCACACTGGTTGGGAAACACTGGCCTAGCCTGTCGCCAGGCCGTAGCCAGGATTTTGATTCGGGGTGGGGGTGGGTGAGTTTGGTTCGGGGCTGAGTTTGGTTCGGGGGCTGAGACTGGGTGGAAGAGGGTCTACCATAGCAAACCTTTTGTATTGTTATCCCAATAACCCCATGAATGTGGGATATAATGAGCATGGTGATCAGATCATGATATGAATAAGCATAACAGTTTAAATAATGTACCAGTAAGGCCTTCTCGCGGACCACCCTGACAATTTGGGGGGGCTGAAGCCCCTTAGCCCCCCTGACGGAGATCTTGTGGCTGGGCCGCCCGGGGGCAGTGACCCAGCTGCCAACTTTCGATGGTGTGGCCCTCTGCCCTCAGCCATCGGTAAAAGTCTGGGGGTCCGGCTGACGCCCACCTGTCCATGGAGGAGCAGATTGGCTGCACCTGCAGGACAGCATTCTACCACCTACGGTTGGCTAAGCGCCTGGCTACCTACCTCCCCAACGCGACCTTGCTACGGTGATCCAAGCCACGGTCATCTCGAGGCTCGATTACTGTAATGCGCTCTACATTGGCCTTCCCTTGTCGATGATCCGAAGCTTAAGCTAGTGCAGCACGCCGCAGCACGCCTCCTGGGCGCTGCAAGGTCTGACCCGCGACCCCACTCTTGCGCCAGCTGCACTGGCTCGATTGAATTCCGGGTCCTCTTCAAGGTGTTAGTTCTCACCTTTAAGGCCATCTATGGTTTGGGGCCAGTGTACCTGAGGGAGCGATTTACCCTTATGTGCCCGCGAGATCACTGCGCTCTGAGGAGCTTAACCTCCTTGAGGTGCCTTCCCTCGGAACCTGCGGGCTGGCCACGACACGGCGGAGGGCATTCTCCGTAGCTGCCCCAAGTCTCTGGAACGGCCTCCCGGAGGAGTTCCGCGCCATCCGCGCTCTCCTGCCCTTCCGCAAGGCCTTGAAGACTTGGCTCTTTAGGAAGGCGTTTGGCCCTTAACTCAACCACACTGTGTGCCATGCCGCCTATTCCCCCAGATTCTTATCTGTCCCCCCAGCCTCGCTGAGGGCTAGTGTTTTTAATATGTTTTAACTGCTTTGATGTTTAATGTGTTTTAACTGTTTAATCTGTTTTATTACTCACGGTGTTTATGTTCTTCTGTAAACCGCTCTGAGCTCCGGAGTGAGCGGTATACTAAATCGAAGTTAATAAATAAATAAATAATAAATAAATACATGCCTGGTGCCCTGGCAGACCTATCCAGACACCACCCTGCCATCAAAAGAAGGACGCATGGGAGGTCTCGAGGAGATCTCTCGCAACTGGCGGCAAGTGAGCCAGGTGGCCTGGCTTCCTCTATCCAGTGGTTTGGAAAGGGGGATTGGACCTGCCAATAGAATATCTTTTCCCGGCATCGAACGTGTCCAGAGGGGCTCACGGTGCTTGGAACTCGAGCCCAAAAAAGTTCTGGATCGGAACGATCTCCAGGTCATAGGTTCGAGTGAGGTAGGTGTTCTCTCTCTCTCGCGATTAGCGGAGGACTTGATGAATCTAAGAGGTCGGTGGCCTCGGTAGGGAGCCGACCCATACTGCTGCTCCATGGTGATGTCAGAAGGAAGAGGGGGTCCGCCGATTCTCGGCTTTCGGCGCCACTTCCGTCTCCTCTGACGGCCATGTGGCTTGACGGCCATAGCAGCCATTTGGATTTCTGGCTGTTCCAGGGGGGCCAGGTGGAAGTGACAGTCCGTCCATTCCTACGGCGTCTCTGGGGGCCGGCACCACCATATCAGGTTCGGCTCGGACCCCCTGGATTGGGCGTAGGCCCACTTGGTGCTGTGAGCGCCGCCGGGCTTTCTCTGTTGTAGCCCCAACCCTGTGGAACGCACTGCCCGCCGGCATCCGTGCCACCCAGAGCCTCCTCCCGTTCAGGAGAGCAGTCAAGACATTGCTGTTCCAGCAAGCCTTCGGAGTTAGCTAGACTGTAGCTCGCACCGCCTGGCTGTCAGCCCACGGCGACTCCATTTGTTGCTTCAACTGTTCTAATTGTAATTCCATCTTAATGGCATTACTGTGGTTTATGAGTTATCTGACAATTGTATTTTTACTTAATTGTTGTAAGTCGCCCGAGCCGTTGGGGGGGCGACAGACAAATGCGAAATAATAAATAAATAAATAGAGTGCGTTGCAGTAATCTATTCGGGATGTGACCAGAGCGTGGACGACCGTAGCCAGATCAGACTTCCCAAGGGACGGGCGGAGCTGGTGCACGAGTCTTAACTGTGCAAAAGCTCCCCTGGCCACCGCCGAGACCTTCCGAACTGTCTTCAAAGGCAGCCCCACGTAGAGTGCGTTGCAGTAATCTATTCGGGATGTGACCAGAGCGTGGACGACCGTAGCCAGATCAGACTTCCCAAGGTACGGGCGCAACTGGCGCACGAGTCTTAACTGTGCAAAGCTCCCTGGCCACCGCCCAGACCTTCCGAACAGTCTTCAAAGGCAGCCCCTCGAGTGCGTTGCAGTAATCTATTCGGGATGTGACCAGAGCGTGGACGACCGTAGCCAGATCAGACTTCCCAAGGAACGGGCGCAGCTGGCGCACGAGTCTTAACTGTGCAAAAGCTCCCCCGGCCACCGCTGAGACCTTCCGAACAGTCTTCAAAGGCAGCCCCACGTAGAGTGCGTTGCAGTAATCTATTCGGGATGTGACCAGAGCGTGGGACGACCGTAGCCAGATCAGACTTCCCAAGGTACGGGCGCAGCTGGCGCACGAGTCTTAACTGTGCAAAAGCTCCCTGGCCACCGCCGAGACCTTCTGAACTGTCTTCAAAGGCAGCCCCACGAGTGCGTTGCAGTAATCTATTCGGGATGTGACCAGAGCGTGGACGACCGTAGCCAGATCAGACTTCCCAAGGTACGGGCGCAGCTGGCGCACAAGTCTTAACTGTGCAAAAGCTCCCCTGGCCACCGCCGAGACCTTCCGAACAGTCTTCAAAGGCAGCCCCACGTAGAGCGTGTTGCAGTAATCTATTCGGGATGTGACAAGAGCGTGGACGACCGTAGCCAGATCAGACTTCCCAAGGTACGGGCGCAGCTGGCGCACGAGTCTTAACTGTGCAAAAGCTCCCCCGGCCACCGCCCAGACCTTCCGAACAGTCTTCAAAGGCAGCCCCACGAGAGTGCGTTGCAGTAATCTATTCGGGCGTGACCAGAGCGTGGACGACACCGTAGCCAGATCAGACTTCCCAAGGTACGGGCGCAGCTGGCGCACGAGTCTCAACTGTGCAAAAGCTCCCTGGCCACCGCCGAGACCTTCCGAACAGTCTTCAAAGGCAGCCCCACGTAGAGTGCGCTGCAGTAGTCTATTCGGGATGTGACCAGAGCGTGGACGCCCGTAGCCAGATCAGACTTCCCAAGGTACGGGCGCAGCTGGCGCACGAGTCTTAACTGTGCAAAAGCTCCCCTGGCCACTGCCGAGACCTTCCTAACTGTCTTCAAAGGCAGCCCCACGTAGAGTGCGTTGCAGTAATCTATTCGGGATGTGACCAGAGCGTGGACGACCGTAGCCAGATCAGACTTCCCAAGGTACGGGCGCAGCTGGCGCATGAGTCTTAACTGTGCAAAAGCTCCCCTGGCCACCGCCGAGACCTTCCTAACAGTCTTCAAAGGCAGCCCCACGTAGAGTGTGTTGCAGTAATCTATTCGGGATGTGACCAGAGCGTGGCCACTGAGACCGTCAAAGGCAGCAGATCAGACTTCCCACCAGGCGTACGGGCGCAGCTGCCGCACGAGTCTTAACTGTGCAAAAGCTCCCCTGGCCACTGCCGAGACCTTCCGAACAGTCTTCAAAGGCAGCCCCACGTAGAGTGCGTTGCAGTAATCTATTCGGGACGTGACCAGAGCGTGGACGACCGTAGCCAGATCAGACTTCCCAAGGTACGGGCGCAGCTGGCGCACGAGTCTTAACTGTGCAAAAGCTCCCCTGGCCACTGCCGAGACCTTCCGAACTGTCTTCAAAGGCAGCCCCACGTAGAGTGCGATGCAGTAATCTATTCGGGATGTGACCAGAGCGTGGACGACCGTAGCCAGATCAGACTTCCCAAGGTACGGGCGCAGCTGGCGCACGAGTCTTAACTGTGCAAAAGCTCCCTGGCCACTGCCGAGACCTTCCGAACTGTCTTCAAAGGCAGCCCCACGAGTGCGTTGCAGTAATCTATTCGGATGTGACCAGAGCGTGACGACCGTAGCCAGATCAGACTTCCCAAGGTACGGGCGCAGCTGGCGCACGAGTCTTAACTGTGCAAAAGCTCCCTGGCCACCGCCGAGACCTTCCGAACAGTCTTCAAAGGCAGCCCCACGAGAGTGCGTTGCAGTAATCTATTCGGGATGTGACCAGAGCGTGACCACCGTAGCCAGATCAGACTTCCCAAGGTACGGGCGCAGCTGGCGCACGAGTCTTAACTGTGCAAAGCTCCCTGGCCACCGCCGAGACCTGGGCTTCCAGGCTCAGCGGTGAGTCCAGGATCACTCCCTGCGCCTTCAGGGAGAGTGTGACCCCATCCAACACAGGCTGTGACCCTATGCCCTGTTCGGCCTTGCGACTGACCAGGAGGACCTCTGTCTTGTCTGGATTAAGTTTCAATTTGCTAGCCCTCATCCAGTCCGACACAGCGGCCAGGCACCGGTTCAAAAGTCTGGACAGCCTCCTTGGTGACAGGTGGGAAGGAGTGACAGATCTGGACGTCACCTGCGTACAGATAACACCTGACTCGAAACTCGAATGATCTCTCCCAGCGGTTTCATGTAGATCAGGGCTGTCCAACTTTTACCAGCCCAGGGCCTGAATTCCGGTCACTGATGACCTGGGGGGCCGAAGGGTCTGCCCCCACCCCCGGCTCCACCCCCCGCCCCACCCCCACCCCACCCCCCCCCGGCTCCAATTTACTTACAATTCATAAGAGCCATCCATACAATCAAATATAATCTTTTACTAAGGTGAAATGCAGGGAGGGAATACATAATGGGCATCCATACACAATTACATAATAATAACATAAAGGTTAGCCTACTTTCCCAAGCACGCCAAGAGGATCCAGGAGTAGCCGGACCACAAGCAGAGGCGACGACCGACCGAGGCAGCAGCCGGGAAGGTCCAAATCGCGCCTGCGTGGGCGCAGGGATTAAGTAGCCGAGATTTCGGCCACAGGAGTATCGCGAGACTACGGAAGCCACGCGGATTTCGCTCTCAATGCAGGCGTGATCTCGCGTTGAGAGCGAAATCCTGTGTGGCTTCTGTAGTCTCGCGATACTTGCTCGGAACCCGGAAGTGGGTAAATTTTAAAAATATTATTATTTTATTTATTTTTATTTATTTATTTATATTAAAAAGCTTAGGGGGCCGCAGGGAAGGGGCTGGGGGCCGTATACGGCCCCCGGGCCGCCAGTTGGACAGCCCTGATGTAGATGTTGAATAACATCGGGGACAGAACTGAACCCTGAGGGACTCCACAGGACAACGGCTGTGGAGCCGAACAGGCGTCACCCAATGACACCTTCTGGGTACGACCTTCCAGGAAGGATTGGGGCCACTGCAGAGCAGGACCCCCAAGCCCCATGTCTGCAAGGCGACCCAGAAGGAGACCGTGGTCTACGGTATCGAAAGCCGCTGAGAGGTCCAGCAGAACCAACAGAATAGAATAGATGCGTGCCCGTGCATGGGGTTGCAAAATCACAAAGATAAGTCTGAGCAACAAACTATGTGTTTACTCATCGGCTCTGTTTGTATGCCGCCTTTCTCAGCCCCGCGGGGACTCGGGCGGTTGACCGTCAAACCTCGAAAGGTACACACACCTTCAAACTATTCAGAGGATCATATCACAACAGGATAAGACCCATAAAGACATCAGATCTCATCCGAGCCTCCTTCGTGTGGAGAACATGGTGGGTCCCATTTCATGGGACCAGTAGTAGCCCATTTCCCTTGGTCGCCCCTTACGCTGCCTTTCAAACGCTCGCTCCCAGAGTCACCTCTTCCGGATATTTTGTTTGAACCCCTCGGCCTCCACCCCCCCCCCAAATTAAGGAATGGACAATACTACTCACCGGGCCAGACGGCCTTCGCTCCAATAACTGACCTTCTCTCGAAAGACTGACCACCTTTCCTTCCCGATCACAGAAAGGAAATGAGCCGACCGTCTGTTAGGCTGTACGCATCATAATGGTTTCCACGGAACCAGGCTTCAGACCCAAACAGCCCCAGTTTCATACCGTATACCTTGGGAAGTCTGACCTGGCCACGGTCGCACACGCTCTGGTCACATCCCGAATAGATTACTGCAACGCACTCTACATGGGGCTGCCCTTGAAGACGGTTCGGAAATTACAACTAGTCCAACAGGCGGCAGCCAGATTGATAACCAGAGCGACATACAGGGAGCACACCACCCCCTTGTTGTGTCAGCTCCACTGGTTGCCTGTCCACTTCCGAGCTCAATTCAAAGTGCTGGTTCTGACCTACATAGCCCTATACGGTTCTGGCCCAGCTTATTTGTCCAAACGCATCTCCCCCTATGCAGGCCCGGATCATGGCCTTTTGGCGCCCTAGGCCAAAGGCTCTGCCCCTGCCCCGCCCCTGGCTCCACCCCCACCTCGCCGGCGTGAGGGGGAGGAGGAAGGAAAGCCCCACCCCCGGAGCCAATGCCGTGCATGCGCGGTAGTGGCCCCCACGGCTCCTCCCTCCCTCCTAAAGCCACCATGCCGGCCTCAGTAGCGGCCAAAATCGCCCTTTCAGGCTGGCATGATGGCTTTAGGAGGGAGGGAGGAGCTGTGGGGAGCCTCCCGCGGCGGCTCCCTCCCTCCTAAAGCCACCATGCCGGCCCTGAAAAGGGCGATTTCGGCCGCTACTGAGGCCGGCATGACGGCTCCCAGCGGGCTCGGCTCCGGAGGTCGGGCTTGCCTTCCTCCTCCCCGCGCCGGCGCGGCGGTGGGGGCAGAGCCTTTCCTCCGCGGGGACCCGAGCACAGGGGGGCGGGGCGGCCCGTGGATGGCGCTTCCGCCGCCGCGTGCATGCGCTCTTTTTTGGATTTTTTTTTGGAATTTTTTTGCATTTTTAAAAAACTTTGAGGGGGGGTCTGGATCTGCTGCCCCCCCCCCCAAAGCCGCCGCCCTAGGCCATGGCCTAGGGTGGCCTTATGGGTAATCCGGGCCTGCCCCTATGTCCCTTCCCACAATTTAAGACCATCCAGGGAGGCCCTGCTCTCCCTCTCGCTGGCATCTCAAATGCAGCTGGCCAGGACGGGGGACAGGCAGGGGCGGTCCTAGCAATTACGCGGCCTACGCAACCGCGTAGGGCGCCATCTTGGACGCGGCGGGGTGGGGCGCCATCGTGGGACGCCGCCACGTCACCGTCCGTGCTGCTGCGTCACCCTCCGCGCGCGTGCGCTGTGCCTACGGAGCTCCCTTGAGTTCCATAGGCACAGCGCATGCGTGCGGAGGACTTGGGAAGTGAGTAGAGGTACTTCAAGTCCCATCATCCATGGTCTGCCCTCCTCCAAACTGCAGCAGGACGTAGAGTGGGTCATGGGGGCTGTGTGTGCTAAGTGTGGTCTGTATTGGTCCTTTGTGGTGGCCTCAGTGGTCTGTGGGAACCAAAGTGTTGGAAAGTACTACAAATCCCATAATCCGTGGGTCATGTCCCCCGTACCGCACCAGGACGTAAAAGGGGGTTAGGGGTTATGTGTACCAAGTTTGGTGCAGGTCCATCACCCGCTGGTCGCTGTGGCCTGTGAAAGTGGCTGCCACATATCCGCCCTCCCGCCCTCCGCACACATACATACATACATACAAACATTCCGTTTTATAAAGGTATACAGATACAGATTTATTTATTTATTTATTTATTTATTATTTGGTTTTGTATTCCGCTCCTCCCTGCAGGCTCGGGCGGGTTACAGCATATAAAAACAGGCAGCTTGTGGTGGCCATGCAGCCTTACAATAAAACATTAAAACATTAAAATTTACATGTCACATCACGAGGTGTTGGAAGGAAAACACAAAGCATTTCCTTGAACCCGAGGTACAGATATATTAGGCAATTGTGTTAAACAATCCCCTAAGCCAATGCGCCTAGTCGAAGCCTAGACTGAAAAAAGTGGTCTTAACAGCCCTCCGAAAGGGGACGAGCTCCGGGATGGCTCGGGTGTCGTCTGGGAGGGAGTTCCATAACACCAGAGCCACCACCGAGAAGGCTCTCTGCCTGGTTGTAGACAGATAAGGGGGGGGTGGGTTGCTCCTAAACACACTGGTAAGTAAACAAACAGAGCTAAAGCATTCAATCACATAGATAAAGCATAGATACCATATGTATTGTGTACCATACACATTAACACTTAGCTCTAATCAATGTACAAGCAATTGCTAAAGATAGCAAGCAGAAATAATATACAGCCGCAAATAGCTGGAAATACAATAACAAGCCGCAAGCAGCTGTGTCGGGGAGTAATTCTCCACTCGTGTACTCACGCGTAGAAGTCCCTTACAGTGAAGCAAAACAGAACGGACGAAAACAAAGTTCAAGGGATGTAAAACTGCCAGGAGGCAGTGGTGATATAAGCCAGTTCCAGCTCAAATTAAAGTCAAAATGGAGTCCGTCTGTGGGCTTTTGGTGGGTCTACGATTCTGGGTGTCAGGCGCGAAAATCGTTTTGCCAATGCGAGGCTTCTTCTGGACCGGGACCATGCGATTTGGGTAAATTACCCTTAATCATGCATAACTCATATAATCAAAGACATGTATGTCTAGGCATCAAGCCGTGATTTGACCATCAGGCTTGATGCCTGGACATACATGTCTTTGATTATATGAGTTACGCATGATTAAGGGTAATTTACCCAAATCGCATGGTCCCGGTCCAGAAGAAGCCTTCGCATTGGCAAAACGATTTGTTTATCCTGACACCAGAATCAGAGACCCACCAAAAAGCCCACAGACGGACTCCATTTGGACTTTAACCTGAGCTGGAACTGGCTTATATCACCACTGCCTCCTGGCAGTTTTACATCCCTTGAACTTTGTTTCGTCCGTTCTGTTTTGCTTCACTGTAAGGACTTCTACGCGTGAGTACACGAGTGGAGAATTACCCCGACACAGCTGCTTGCGGCTTGTTATTGTATTTCCAGCTATTTGCGGCTGTATATTATTTCTTGCTTGCTATCTTTAGCAATTGCTTGTACATTGATTAGAGCTAAGTGTTAATGTGTATGGTACACAATACATATGGTATCTATGCTTTATCTATGTGATTGAATGCTTTAGCTCTGTTGGTTGTAGACAGATGGCAGGAGCGGATTGATGGTACCAGTAACAGATTCTGTTCCTCTGAACGTAGTGATCTCGGAGGAATATACGGGGCAAGGCGGTCCTTCAGGTACTCAGGCCCTAAGCCGTGTAAGGCCTTAAAGGTTAAAACCAGCACCTTGAAGCAGGCATGTAGCCGGGGCTATAGCTTCAGCCCCCCCCGAAATTCTCAGGGTGGTCCGCGAGAAGGCCTTACTGGTACATTATTTAAACTGTTATGTTTATTCATATCATGATCTGATCACCATGCTCATTATATCCCAAATTCATGGGGTTATTGGGATAACAATACAAAGGTTTCCTAGGGTAAACCCTCTCCCACCCAGTCTCAGCCCCGAACCAAAAATCCTGGCTACGGCCCTGCCTTGAAGGCAATTCGGTACTCAATAGGAAGCCAGTGCAGTTGCCAAGGATGGGAGTGATGTGCTCCCTTGCTGGCGTTCCGCCAGCAAGCGAGCAGCGGCATTCTGCACTAGCTTGAGCTTCCGGATTGTCGACAATATGGACCCTCAGATACGCTGGCCCCAGGCCGTGCAAGGCCTTAAAGGTAAGAACCAACACTTTGAAGGTGATCCGGTGCTCGATTGGCAGCCAGTGCAGATCCCGCAGGGTAGGTGTTATGTGACTGCCTGCTGGTGTTCCAGACAGGAGCCGGGCGGCAGAATTCTGCACCAGCCTGAGCTTCCGGGTCACCGACAGAGGAAGGCCAACGTAGAGTGCATTACAGTAGTCCAGTCTCGAGATGTCCGTGGCTTGGATCACCGTGGCCAGGTCGTTCCGGGATAGATAGGGGGCCAGCCTCCGAGCCTGTCGCAGGTGAAAAAAAGCGATCTTGCTGACCGCAGAGACCTGGGCCTCCATGGTCAGCTGGGAGTCCAAATGGACCCCCAGGCTCTTTACGGAAGGCGATGGGCATAATACCGCACCGTCCAGGGTCGGAAGCTGGACATTAACATCACCCGGGCGACCCAGCCACAAGATCTCCGTCTTCGCCGAATTCACCCTCAACCTACTGGCTCGCAGCCATCCAGTAACGGCTTCGAGGCAGCGTTGGAAATTATCGGGGACAGATCCCGGCCTGCCCTCCATCCTCAGAATGAGCTGAGTGTCATTATTTATTTATTATTTATTTATTTCTTCGATTTTGTATTCCGCTCCTCCCCACAGGCTCAAGGCGGATAACAACAATATATATGGGCATCATGTCACAGACATGCAGCCCTACAATAAAAAGCATAAAACACATTAAAACACAAACCAACACATTGCGAGGTGCAGGGAGACATACATAGGTTACTTGAGGTACAATCCTTCTGTGTCTAATTGAAAGCTAATCCAAAGAGGGCGGTCTTACAGGCCCTTCTGAACGGAGCTAGCTCTGAGAGATGGCTCGAGCGCTGACCGGCAAGGAGTTCCACAGCACTGGGGCTGCCACAGAGAGGCTCTCTGTCTGGTCACAGATAGGTGGCAGGAGCGGACCGATGGTATCGTCAGCAGATTCTGTTCATCTGATCGCAGTGATCTCGGGACAAATACGGGGTAAGGCGGTCCCTCAAGTACGCAGGCCCTAGGCCGTATAAGGCCTTAAAGGTCAGTACCAGCACCTTGAAGGCAATTCGGTATTTATATTTATTTATTTCAGGATTTTACCCCGCTCTTCTCAGGGAGGGGGACTCAGAGCGACTTACAGCAGGCACAATTCGATGCCACATCAACAGCGTAAAACCCCAAACCCCACAACCCATTAAAACATTAAGGCATTAAAATACAATCCCTCAACACATCTACAATCATTCCAATTAAAACAGTATTCAACCCTAGAAACATTGACCCTCTTCCTCCCTCCCATTAAAATTCCGTCTCACATGCTGCCTAGTGCTGGTGAGGGAATGCCTGATCCCAGAGCCAGGATTTCACCTTCTTCCTGAATGTCAGGAGGGATGAGGTGGACCGTATCTCCGTAGGGAGCGCATTCCACAGGCGGGGCCACCACCGAGAAGGCCCTGTCCTCGTCCCCACCAACCGCATCTGAGAGGTCGGCGGGAGCGAGCAGGGCCTCCCGGATGATCTTAGGTTACGGGATGGGGCGTAGCGGCCGATGCGTTCGGACAAATGGCTGGGCCAGAACCGTATAGAGCTTTAAAGGTCAAAACCAGCACTTTGAATTGAGCCCGGGTGGACAGGCAGCCAGTGGAGCTGACACAGCAGGGGGTAGTGTGCTCCCTGTATGTAGCTCCCGTTAGTAGTCTGGCTGCCGCCCGCTGGACTAATTGCAATTTCGAACTGTCTTCAAAGGCAGCCCCACGTAGAGTGCGTTGCAGTAATCTATTCGGGATGTGACCAGAGCGTGGACGACCGTAGCCAGATCAGACTTCCCAAGGTACGGGCGCAGCTGGCGCACGAGTCTCAACTGTGCAAAAGCTCCCCTGGCCACCGCTGAGACCTGGGGTTCTAGGCTCAGCGCTGAGTCCAGGATCACTCCCAAGGTACTCGATAGGAAGCCAGTGCAGCTGCCGGAGGATGGGCATAATGTGCTCTCTCACCGACGAGCCCGTCAGCAAGCGAGCAGCGGCATTCTGCACTAGCTTGAGTTTCCAAATTGTCAACAAGGGAAGGCCAACATAGAGGGCGTTACAGTAGTCTAGTCTCGAGATGACCGTCGCTTGGATTACCGTCGCCAGGTCGCTCCTGGACAGGTAGGGCGCCAGTCGCCTAGCCTGTCGTAGGTGAAAGAAGGACACCCTGCTGACCGCAGAGACCAGGGACTCCATGGTCAGCAGGGAGTCCAGCGTACTGGTGGCACTCCAGCCCATAACTCCGCACCAGCTGTGCAAGCGGCTGCATGTAGATGTTAAATAACAGAGGGGAGAGGATGGTCCCCTGAGGAACCCCACAAACTAATGGGGAGCCCTCGGAGACCACCTCGCCCCTCCTCACTCGCTGAGACCGCTGGTGGAGGAAGGAGGTCAGCCATTTAAGGGCTGTCCCCCTCACTCCAGCCATGGCCAGGCGGTGGGTCAAAAGATTGTGGTCGACCGTGTCAAACGCTGCCGTGAGGTCCAATAACACGAGCAGTGCAGACCCGCCTTGGTCGAGCTGGCAGCGGAGTTGGTCTGTGATGGAGACCAGGACTGTCTCCGTCCCGTGCCCCGAACGGAAGCCGGAGTGGAAGGGGTCCAGCCATGTTGCATCATCTAAGAAGGACTGCAGCTGCTCCATTACCGCCTTCTCAACCACCTTGCCCAGGTACGAAAGATTCGACACTGGGCGGTACTTGGAGGGAACCGCAGGGTCTAATGATGGTTTTTTCAGCAATTGAGCTACCACCGCCTCTTTTAAGCACTCTGGAAACACTCCTTGCTCAAGGGAGGCATTTACTTTAAGATCCCTCAAACAGGCATGGGAAAACTTCGGCCCTCTGGGTGCTTTGGACTCCAACTCCCACCATTCCTAACAGCCTGAGGCCCTTTCCTGATTAAGTGGCTGAGGGGGAAGGAAAGGGCCTGAGGCTGCTAGGAATGGTGGGAGTTGGAGTCCAAAACACCTGGAAGGTCCAAGTTTGCCCATGCCAGCTTCCCACAGAGACCTCTTCCTCCCCTTCCCCTTTGCGCCCTTTCTTCCCCCTCCTGCCCAACACTTACTCTTTCTTCTACTCTGCCGCTTCTGCCGCCATTTTGATCCGAGGGGGCAGCGTGAGCGTGTTCAGGAGGGGAGGGGGAGGGAGGAAGGCGTGACCCGTGCGGGCGCTACTGCGCAGACTCGCCCCAGAGCAAAGCGAGGCAAAGCGAGCAGAGCGAGGCTGGGAAGAAGGGAGCCCGAGGGGAGAAGAAAAAGTAAGTGTTCGGCAGGAGGGGGAAGAAAGGGGATTGGAGGTTCCTATTTCCCACGGCACACCTGGTGATCGCTCACGGCACAGTAGTGTGCCACGGCACACTGGTTGGGAAACACTGAAGTAGACAACGGGTGGGGAGGGGGGGTGGTTGTAATTTTGTGCCTTTATAGAGGTACGTTTCTTAGGGTTTTTATACTTCAACACACTAGACTCCCCCCTTCCTGGAGGTTCCAATTTCCCACGGCACACCTGATGATCGCTCACGGCACACTGGTTGGGAAACACTGAAGTAGACAACAGGTGGGGAGGGGGGGTTGTAATTTTGTGCCTTTATAGAGGTAGTTTTCTTAGGGTTTTTATACTTCAACACACTAGACTCCCCCCCCCCCCCTTCCTGGAGGTTCCAATTTCCCACGGCACACCTGATGATCGCTCACGGCACACTGGTTGGGAAACACTGAAGTAGACAACGGGTGGGGGGGGGTGGTTGTAATTTTGTGCCTTTATAGAGGTAGTTTTCTTAGGGTTTTTATACTTCAACACACTAGACTCCCCCCCCCCCCTTCCTGGAGGTTCCAATTTCCCACGGCACGCCTGAGGATCGCTCACGGCACACTAGTTGGGAAACACTGAAGTAGACAACGGGTGGGGTGGGGGGTGGTTGTAATTTTGTGCCTTTATAGAGGTAGTTTTCTTAGGGTTTTTATACTTCAACACACTAGACTCCCCCCCCCCTTCCTGGAGGTTCCAATTTCCCACGGCACACCTGAGGATCGCTCACGGCACACTGGTTGGGAAACACTGAAGTAGACAACGGGTGGGGAGGGGGGGGGGTTGTAATTTTGTGCCTTTATAGAGGTAGTTTTCTTAGGGTTTTTATACTTCAACTCACTAGACTCCCCCCCCCCCTTCCTGGAGGTTCCAATTTCCCACGGCACACCTGAGGATCGCTCATGGCACACTAGTTGGGAAACACTGAAGTAGACAACGGGTGGGGAGGGGTGGTGGTTGTAATTTTGTGCCTTTATAGAGGTAGTTTTCTTAGGGTTTTTATACTTCAACACACTAGACTCCCCCTTCCTGGAGGTTCCAATTTCCCACGGCACACCTGAGGATCGCTCACGGCACACTGGTTGGGAAACACTGAAGTAGACAACGGGTGGGGAGGGGGGTTGTAAATTTTGTGCCTTTATAGAGGTAGTTTTCTTAGGGTTTTTATACTTCAACACACTAGACTCCCCCTTCCTGGAGGTTCCAATTTTCCACGGCACACCTGAGGATCGCTCATGGCACACTGGTTGGGAAACACTGAAGTAGACAACGGGTGGGGAGGGGGGGGGTTGTAATTTTGTGCCTTTATAGAGGTAGTTTTCTTAGGGTTTTTATACTTCAACACACTAGACTCCCCCCCCCCCCTTTCCTGGAGGTTCCAATTTCCCACGGCACACCTGAGGATCGCTCACGGCACACTGGTTGGGAAACACTGAAGTAGACAACGGGTGGGGAGGGGGGGGTTGTAATTTTGTGCCTTTATAGAGGTAGTTTTCTTAGGGTTTTATACTTCAACACACTAGACTCCCCCCTTCCTGGAGGTTCCAATTTCCCACGGCACACCTGAGGATCGCTCACGGCACACTAGTTGGGAAACACTGAAGTAGACAACGGGTGGGGAGGGGGGGTGGTTGTAATTTTGTGCCTTTATAGAGGTAGTTTTCTTAGGGTTTTTATACTTCAACACACTATTTATTTATTTATTTATTTATATTTCGTTCTTGTATTCCGCTCCTCCCGGCAGGCTCGGGGCGGATCACATAAAATTACACCGACAGCACAGCGCAACATGCGACATGCGGCCAGTACAGACAATAAAACATAAAACCAAAACACAAAAGCCACATTAAAACAGTTACAAAGGTCGGAGCATGGGTTAAGAGGGCATACAGTGTACATTGTCGCCTCGGACACTTAATTGAAGGCCAGCCCAAAGAGGGGCGTCTTGCATGCCCTCCGAAATGGGCCCAATTCCGAGATGGCTCGGGCACTCTCCGGGAGGCATTCCAGAGCTCTGGTGCCGCTACAGAGAAAGACCTCTGTCTGGTCGTCGATAGGTGGCAGGAGCGGACTGATGGAACTTGCAACAGATTCTGCTCATCTGAGCGCAGTGATCTCGGGAACGTGCGGGGTAAGGCGGTCCTTCAGGGTACGCTGGCCCCAGGCCGTCCAAGGCCTTGAAGGTCAGAACCAACACTTTGAAGGCGATCCGGTGCGCATTAGGAAGCCAGTGCAGCTGCCGGAGGTAGGTGTAATATGCTCCCTTGCTGGCACTCCTGCCAGCAAGCGAGCTGCGGCATTCTGCACTAGCTTGAGTTTCCGGATCGTCGACAAAGGAAGGCCCACGTAGAGGGCATTACAGTAGTCTAACCTCGAGATGACCGTCGCTTGGATCACCGTGGCCAGATCCCCCCCTTCCTGGAGGTTCCAATTTTCCACGGCACACCTGAGGATCGCTCATGGCACACTGGTTGGGAAACACTGAAGTAGACAACGGGTGGGGAGGGGGGGGTTGTAATTTTGTGCCTTTATAGAGGTAGTTTTCTTAGGGTTTTTATACTTCAACACACTAGACTCCCCCCCCCCCCCTCCTGGAGGTTCCAATTTCCCACGGCACACCTGAGGATCGCTCACGGCACACTAGTTGGGAAACACTGAAGTAGACAACGGGTGGGGAGGGGGGGGTGGTTGTAATTTTGTGCCTTTATAGAGGTAGTTTTCTTAGGGTTTTTATACTTCAACACACTAGACTCCCCCCCTTCCTGGAGGTTCCAATTTCCCACGGCACACCTGAGGATCGCTCACGGCACACTGGTTGGGAAACACTGAAGTAGACAACGGGTGGGGGGGGGGGGTGGTTGTAATTTTGTGCCTTTATAGAGGTAGTTTTCTTAGGGTTTTTATACTTCAACACACTAGACTCCCCCCCCCCTTCCTGGAGGTTCCAATTTCCCACGGCACACCTGAGGATCGCTCACGGCACACTGGTCGGGAAACACTGCTCTAGAGCCACAAGTGCAGGCGGAATGGGGGGAAAGGAGCAAAGGAACGCCACCCGGACACAGGAGGTCTCCTTTCCCTCCTCCGGCTCCTCCTCTGCTGCTGCCTTTGCTCCCACTGTGACATCACCTGGCTTCATGGGCCACCTTCCCTTCCTTGGCTGTAGGGATGATGGCAGCCCTTTCCCTCGGTGGCCCATTTCTTTCCTCCTGGAGACCTCCGTTGCCTTCGGGCCCCTCCTTCTTTCGCCATGATGAGAGGTAATAAACATACACATTTATTTATGTATTATTTATTTATTTTATTTTATTTATTGTTCACTCTTGTATTCCGCTCCTCCCAGCAGGCTCGGGGCAGATCACAGTAAAATACATGGGCGGCATGTCGTTACATGGCGACATACGGCCCTACAATTAAAACACAATAACATAAAACCACATTTAAAACAGGTTACATCGACCAATACGGGTGAGAGGACATAAGCATAGTTCTTGGTCCGGTATGCCTAATTGAAGGCTAAGCCGAAGAGGGCCGTCTTGCAGGCCCTCCGAACGGGGCAATTCCGAGATGGCCCGAACATTGTCCGGGAGGCGTTCCAGAGCACCGGCGCCGCCACAGAAAAGACCTTTGTCTGGTCGTCGATAGGTGGCAGGAGCGGACTGATGGAATTAGTAACAGATTCTGTTCACCTGAATGCAGTGATCTCGGGGGCAAGTACGGGGTAAGGCGGTCCCTCAGGTACGCAGGCCCTAGGCCGTGCAAGGCCTTAAAGGTCAAAACCAGCACCTTGAAGGCAATTCGGTACTCCACAGGAAGCCAGTGCAGTTGCCGGAGGATGGGCGTGATGTGCTCCCTCACTGGCACTCCTGCCAGCAAGCGAGCAGCGGCATTCTGCACTAGCTTGAGTTTCCGGATTGTCGACAAGGGAAGGCCAACGTAGAGGGCATTACAGTAGTCTAATCTCGAGATGACCGTCGCTTGGATTACCGTGGCCAGGTCGTCCCTGGACAGGTAGGGCGCCAGTCGCCTAGCCTGTCGGAGGTGATAGAATGACGTCCTGCTGACCACGGAGACCTGGGCCTCCATGGTCAGCGAGGAGTCCAACACAACTCCCAAGCTCTTAACCGACGGCGATGGGTTAAGCCGTTCGCCGTCCAGGGTAGGCAACCGGCACCCACCCAGTCCAGGCCGACCAGGCCACAGGATCTCCGTCTTCGATGGATTCACCTTCAGCCGGCTGGCACGCAGCCAACCAGTCACGGCTTCGAGGCACAGATGGAAACAATCGGGTACGGAGTCCGGCCTGCCGTCCATTCTCAGCAGAAGCTGGGTGTCATCCGCATACTGATAACACTCCAGACCAAAGTCGCGGGCCAGCTGGGCCAGGGGGCGCATGTAGATGTTGAATAATAAGGGGGAGAGGATGGCCCCCTGGGGGACCCCACAACTTAATGGGAGCCTCCCGGAGACCTCCCCGCCCCCCTCCACACGTTGTCCCCGGTCCCGGAGGAAGGAGGCTACCCATTGAAGGGCAGTCCCCCCAACCCCGGAGCCGGCTAGATGGTGGGTCAACAGTGCATGATCTACAGTATCAAACGCTGCTGTCAGATCTAACAGGACAAGCAGGGCTGACCCGCCCTGGTCCAGCTGGCGGCGAAGTTGGTCTGTAATGGCGACAAGCACAGTCTCCGTCCCGTGCCCAATACGGAAGCTGGACTGGAAGGGATCAAGTCCAGCTGTGTCGTCTAGGAACCGCTGCAGCTGATCCGCTGCTGCCCTCTCAATTACTTTGCCTAAAAAAGCATGGTGTATAAATTATTATAAAACTGATAACAATGGAAGGAGCAGGAGCGGCTAAATATCTTTTGGCCAAAAACGGGCAACAGCGACGGCATTGTCTGTAGCCTCCAACAGTTCTCCCTCTGGGCATGAGCCAGGGCAGAGTGGACAAGCATACACATAATAGTAAACAATAATAATAAACACAACGATGACAACAACAGCAATAGATAAATAGCCACCTTGGATCTCCTTGTGAAGGGAAGAGCAGGGTATAAACATAATAATAAACATAATAATAATAATAATAATAGAAGAATGGAATCTTAAGAGCTGAAAGAGACTCCCAAAGGCCATCCAGTCTAATCCCATTCTGCCAGGCAGGAAGGTAAGAGTCGTCATCCTCCTCCTCCTCCCTAGAAATGGATCCCAAGGGCCATGCAGTCTTAAAGATAACATTTGATTCCTCTCGACAGAGGGCCATCCAGCCATGGATATGATAGATACACTCCAATCCAGTGTTTTTCAACCTTTTTTGAGCCGCGGCACATTTTTTTACATTGACAAAATCCTGGGGCACACCACCAACCAAAATGACACAAAATGACACTCTAACACAGTCATACATATAGTTAATATGTTTTTAAATGTATGTATACACTCAGTGTGAAACCTGGGCCTGTTTCGACGAACACAACATAGATATCCCGGCAGGAATGGCAGAAAGACACAAACTTCCCACACAGAACTCCCATCACCAAGAGAAAACACTATAAGAGTTTCGTGGGCATTGACCTTGGGTTTTGGAGTTGTAGTTCACCTATATCCAGAGAGCACTGCGGACTCAAACACTGTTGGATCAGGACCAAACTTGGCATGAATACTCAATATGCCCCAATGTGAACACAGATGGAGTCTGGGGAAAATAGACCTTGACATTTGGGAGTTACAGTTTCTGGGATTTATAGTTAACACACAATCAAAGAGCATCCTGAACTCTTGCAACAATGGAATTGAATCAAACTTGGCATATTGAACTCTCATTACCAACAGAAAGTACTGAAAGGGGTTGCTTGGGACTTGACCTTGAGTTTGGAAGTTGTAGTTCACCCACGCCCAGAGAGCACTGTGGACTCAAACCATGTTATGTTATGTTGTTGTTTGTTTTCTATCCAGAATCCCAATGTTGAGAGGAGGCTCAGCACTATAAGGTCCCTCAAACAGGCATGGGAAAACTCCGGCCCTCTGGGTGCTTTGGACTCCAACTCCCACCATTCCTCACAGCCTGAGGCCCTTTCCTGCTTAAGTGGCTGAGGGGGGAAAAGGAACAGGGCCTGAGGCTGCTAGGAATGGTGGGAGTTGGAGTCCAAAACACCTGGAAGGCCCAAGTTTGCCCATGCCAGCTTTCGACAGAAACCTGTATCGACAGAGATACAGTAGATAGACAGTAAGATGGTTAGATAGGTAGATACAGTCGATCGGGGGTGCTCATTAGGTAGATCGCGATCTACTGGTCGATCGTGTAGGGCGTCCCGATCGATCGCAGGCAGGGCGGGAGGAAGGCTCAGTCTTGCCCTGCAGACTCCCGATGCTGCCCAGGTGCTGCCAGCCAGTCAGAGTGGCGGCGGCGGCGTGATCAGCATCGCTATGGCCCATATATGAGCCATACACATGCCATTTCCGCTGGCGCCATGACGTCACGCGTGCCGTTTTCCCTACCATGTCGTGGTCTCGCCAGAAAAAGGGCGTGGGGGAGGGGCGTGGCCAGAGGCGGCTGCAACTGCGGCTGCTGCAGCGTGGACTGGGACTCGGAGCTGCCCTGTCCCTCCCCCACGCTCTCATTCCTTCCTTCTTCCTTCCCTCTTTCCTTCCTTCCCTACTTCACATCCTTTCTTCCTTCCCTTCTTTCCCTCCCTCTCTTGTTCTTCCTTCCTTCTCTCTCCCCCTCCTTTCCCTCACATCTTCCCTTCCTTCCCTCTTTCCTTCCTTCCCTACTTCCCATCCTTTCTTCCTTCCCTTCTTTCCCTCCCTCTCTTCTGTTCTTCCTTCCTTCTCTCTCCTTCCCTTCCCTTCCTTCCCTCTTTCCTTCCTTCCCTACTTCCCATCCTTCCTTCCTTCCCTTCTTTCCCTCCCTCCCTTGTTCTTCCTTCCTTCTCTCTCCCCCTCCTTTCCCTCACATCTTCCCTTCCTTCCCTCTTTCATTCCTTCCCTACTTCCCATCCTTTCTTCCTTCCCTTCTTTCCCTCCCTCTCTTCTGTTCTTCCTTCCTTCTCTCTCCTTCCCTTCCCTTCCTTCCTTCCCTACTTCCCATCCTTTCTTCCTTCCCTTCTTTCCCTCCCTCTCTTCTGTTCTTCCTTCCTTCTCTCTCCTTCCCTTCCCTTCCTTCCCTCTTTCCTTCCTTCCCTACTTCCCATCCTTTCTTCCTTCCCTTCTTTCCCTCCCTCTCTTCTGTTCTTCCTTCCTTCTCTCTCCTTCCCTTCCCTTCCTTCCTTCCCTTCCCCTTCCTTCCTTTCTTCCTTCCTTCTTTCCCTACTTCCTTCCTCCTTCTCTTCCTTCCTTCCCTTCTTTCCTTCCCTTCTTTCCCTCCCTCTCTTCTGTTCTTCCTTCCTTCCCTTCCTTCCTTCCTTCCCTACTTCCCATCCTTTCTTCCTTCCCTTCTTTCCCTCCCTCTCTTCTGTTCTTCCTTCCTTCTCTCTCCTTCCCTTCCCTCCTTCCCTCTTTCCTTCCTTCCCTACTTCCCATCCTTTCTTCCTTCCCTTCTTTCCCTCCCTCTCTTCTGTTCTTCCTTCCTTCTCCTTTCCTTCCTTCCCTTCCTTCCATCCTTCCTTCCCTCCCATCCTTCCTTCCTCCCTCCCTCTCTTCTGTTCTTCCTTCCTTCTCCCTCTCCTTTCCTTCCCTTCCTTCCTTCCTTTTCCTTCCCTACTTCCCATCCTTTCTTCCTTCCCTTCTTTCCCTCCCTCTCTTCTGTTCTTCCTTCCTTCTCTCTCCTTCCCTTCCTTCCCTCTTTCCTTCCTTCCCTACTTCCCATCCTTTCTTCCTTCCCTTCTTTCCCTCCCTCTCTTCTGTTCTTCCTTCCTTCTCTCTCCTTTCCTTCCCTTCCTTCCTTCCCTCTTTCCTTCCTTCCCTACTTCCCTTCCCTCCCTCTCTTCTGTTCTTCCTTCCTTCTCTCTCCTTTCCTTCCCTCTTCTTCTGTTTCTTCCTTCCTTCCCTTCCTTCCCTTCCTTCCTTCTCTTCCTTCCTTCCTTTCCTTCCCTTCCTTCCTCCCTTCTTTCCTTTCCCTCTTTCTTTCTTCCTTCCTTCTCTCTCCTTCCCTTCCCTCCTTCCCTCTTTCCTTCCTTCCCTTCCTTTCCTTCCTTTCTTCCTTCCTTCCTTCCCTCTCTTCTGTTCTTCCTTCCTTCTCTCTTCCTTCCCTCTTTCCTTCCTTCCCTACTTCCCATCCTTTCTTCCTTCCCTTCTTTCCCTCCCTCTCTTCTGTTCTTCCTTCCTTCTCTCTCCTTCCCTTCCCTTCCTTCCCTCTTTCCTTCCTTCCCTACTTCCCATCCTTCCTTCCTTCCCTTCTTTCCCTCCCTCTCTTCTGTTCTTCCTTCCTTCTCTCTCTCCCTTTCTTCCTTCCCTTCTTTCCCCTCCCTCTCTTCTGTTCTTCCTTCCTTCTCTCTCCTTTCCTTCCCTTCCTTCCTTCCCTCTTTCCTTCCTTCCCTACTTCCCATCCTTTCTTCCTTCCCTTCTTTCCCTCCCTCTCTTCTGTTCTTCCTTCCTTCTCTCTCCTTTCCTTCCCTTCCTTCCTTCCCTCTTTCCTTCCTTCCCTACTTCCCATCCTTTCTTCCTTCCCTTCTTTCCCTCCCTCTCTTCCTTCCTTCCTTCCCTTCCCTTCCTTCCCTTCCCTTTCTTCCTTCCTTCCTTCCCTACTTCCCATCCTTTCTTCCTTCCCTTCTTTCCCTCCCTCTCTTCTGTTCTTCCTTCCTTCTCTCTCCTTTCCTTCCTTCCTTCCCTCTTTCCTTCCTTCCCTACTTCCCATCCTTTCTTCCTTCCCTTCTTTCCTTCCCTCTGTTCTTCCTTCCTTCTCTCTCCCCCTCCTTTCCTTCCCTTCCTTCCTTCCCTCTTTCCTTCCTTCCCTACTTCCCATCCTTTCTTCCTTCCCTTCTTTCCTTCCCTCTGTTCTTCCTTCCTTCTCTCCCCCTCCTTTCCTTCCCTTCCTTCCTTCCCTCTTTCCTTCCTTCCCTACTTCCCATCCTTCCCTTCTCTCCCTTCCTTCCTCTTTCTCTCCCTCCTTTCCCTTCCTTCCTTCCTCATCTCCTTTCTTCCTTTCTCCCCTCCTTCTTGCCTTGCCTTCTTTTCTTCCTGTTTCCTCCCTTCTTCCTTCCTTCCTTTCCTTCCTCTCTGCCTTGAACATTTGCTGTTGGTTGTGGGGTTTCCGTGTGGGAAGTTTGCCCCAATTCTGTTGTTGCTGGGCTTCAGAATGCTCTTTGATTGTAGGTGAACTATAAATCCCAGCCACTACAACTCCCAAATGACAAAATCAATTTTTTTAGTGATGGTCACTCCTTGTAGGTGTCTTGTGGTCAAACTTGGCAGCAATTCGTCCAGTAGTAGGAAATCGGTTTGTGTGTGTCAACTGTGAAATAGGATGTGTGGAAGGCCCCCCGGGTTGTCTGAGGTCCTTTCCACACAGTTGAATGAAATCCCATGTTATCTGCTTTGAATCGGATTATATGGCAGTGATAGATAGATACGAGATATATCTATCTATGTATACAATAAAAGTCCGTGTTTGCGGCGGTGCGGTGGAAGGAATATGTGCCAGAGTTTCGATTGGCTGCCACTATGAGATTATTTGCATAAATGGCTCTGATTGGCCAGCCTCAGAACTCCAACAATCTACGGCCCCAGACAGAGGGGATTGGTTGCCACTGAAATGGTATTTGCATAAAGCAGGGCTGTCCAACTTCTGCCGGCGCAAGGGCCGGACTTCTGGTGAGTGATCACCTGGGGGCCACTCGGCCACGCCCCCGGCCACGCCCCCGGCCACGCGGCTCCGCCCCTCTCCCAAAGCGTCACAATAGCCTTGGAAGCCGGCGATTTCGCCGCTTCCGAGGCTGTTGTGACGCTTGGGAGAGAAGGAGGAGCCACGGGAGCCTTCCGGCTCCGCCCCTCGCCCAAAGCATCCCAACAGCTGTTGTGACGCTTTGGGGAGAGGGCAAAGCCGCGAGGCTCCCCGTGGCTCCGCCCCTCGCCCAAAGCTGACGTGATGCTTTGGGAGAGAGGGAGGAGCCACGGGGGGGCTCCCTCCGCCCACCCATGCGCACTTTGGGGGGGGAATTTTTTTTGGATTTTTTCTATTTTTAATTTTTATTAAAAAGCTTAGGGGGCCGTAGGGAAGGGGCTGGGGGCCGTATACGCCCCCGGGCCGCCAGTTGGACAGCCCTGGCATAAAGGACTCAGATTGGCCAACCACATTCCAACGTTCTAAAGTGACTCAGAGGGGAAAGGAAAGGCCTCAGGCAGTCAGCCACTACGGCCCACAGCAGTGACGGATCAGGACCAAACTTGGCACACAGGGGCCCCATGGCCCACTTCACAACCTGGTGTGGTTTATTTATTTATTTATTTATTTATTCATTCAGTTTTATATTCCGCTCCTCCCTGCAGGCTCGGGGCGGATACACAAACATACAATAAAAACACAGGATGTAACAATGATAAAATAACGGAATTACAAGGGCAGGATGGGCCACGAATGATGGGATTTGCAGTACCTTCACCTCATTCACTTCCCAAACAACACTGCAGCCCCTATAAATCACAGACCAGGCCCAAACTTGGCACACAGAGTAACCATGACCCACTCTACATCCTGGTGCAGTTTTGAGTGGGACGGACCACGGATGATGGGAGTTGAAGTACCTTCACTCACTTTCTGAGACCGCTGCCACCCTCATCCAATGACTGACCAAGACCACACTTGGCACACAGAGCCCCCATGACCCACTCTACATCCTGGTGCAGTTTAGAGCAGTGTTTCTCAACCAGTGTGCCGGGCACACTAGTGTGCCGTGAGCGATCATCAGGTGTGCCGTGGGAAATTGGAACCTTCAGGAAAGGGGGGGAGAGAGTCCAGTGTGTTGAAGTATAAAAACCCTACGAAACGTACCTCAATAAAGGCACAAAATTACAACCACCCCCTCCCCACCCGTTGTCTACTTGGTCTCTCTCTCTCCATGCATTGGGAAGGCCCGCCTCCCTTTCCCAAGTAGAGACCTCCTCTTGCCTCCCCCCCCCCCCCGGCCTAATGCCGGATGGTTCAGTCCAGCACCGGCCCCTCCCTCCTCCCCCTGCGTGCGTGCGAAACCGCTCTCGGCCTCCCTCCGGCTCCCTGCCCGCCGCCGCCTTCCTTCCTGCCTGCTTCACCAGCCCCAAGATGCCCACCCGGGTCGCGCCCTGACCCCCGAGGAGCTGCGCAGATGGTGAGTGAGGCTCCTTCTCCCCACGACCCCAATTCAAGCCTGGCGGGGAGGGGGGCAACCTAAGTGAGAGGGAGGGAGACCTAAGTGAGGGACTCTTCTTTCGAGCCCCCCCGACCAGAAACTGTAACTCCCAAATGTCAAGGTCTATTTCCCCAAACTCCATCTGTGTTCACATTTGGGCATATGGAGTAGATAGATAGATAGATATTTATTTACGGTCAAGGACCAACGTCACATTGTACAGAAAATAAAACAATATAAGGCCTGTCTAAACAAATGAGTTTTACAGGCCCGCCTGAACGGGAGTAGGTCACGCCAAGGTCTGGTTTCAACCGGGAGGGCGTTCCATAGCGTGGGAGCTATTACTGAGAACGCCCTCCGGCGGGTAGATGTTAGGTGGGCCAGCCTTACGGATGGAACTACTAGAAGGTTGGCCTCCTCAGACCGCAGTGATCTCGCTGGGCAATATGGGGTGAGACGGTCCTCAGGTACGCTGGCCCCAGGCCGTGGATGGCCTTAAAGGTAAGAACCAGCACTTTGAAGGCGACCCGGTGCTCAATAGGCAGCCAGTGCAGATCCCGCAAGATTGGAGTTATTCGGCAGCCTGCTGGTGCCCCAGACAGGAGCCGGGCGGCAGTGTTCTGCACCAGCTTGAGCTTCCGGATCGACGACATAGGCAGGCCAACGTAAAAAGCGTTACAGTAATCTAGCCTCGAGATGACCGTGGCTTGGATCACCGTGGGCTAGATCGTTCCGGGATAGGTAGGGGCGAGCCTCCTTGCCTGGCGGAGGTGGAAGAAGGCAGTTTTGCTGGCCATGGAGACCTGGGCCTCCATGGTCAGCTGGGAGTCCAAATGGACACCCAGGCTCTTCACTGACGGCTGGATGCAGCGCCGCCCGTCCAGGGTCGGAAGCCGGCCACCCACCCCCCCGGGCGACCCAGCCACAAGATCTCCGTCTTCGCGGATTCACCCTCAACCTACTGGCTCGCAGCCATCCAGTAACGGCTTCGAGGCAATGTTGAAATTATCGGGGACGGACTCTGGCCTGCCCCCCATCCTCAGGATGAGCTGGGTGTCATCAGCGTACTGGTGGCAGACCAGCCCATAACTCCGCACCAGCTGTGCAAGCGGCTGCATGTAGATGTTAAATAATAGAGGGAGAGAATGGCCCCCTGAGGGACTCCACACACTAGTGGGGAGCCCTCGGAGACCACCCCGCCTCCTCACACGCTGAGACCGCTGGTGGAGGAAGGAGGCCAGCCATTTAAGGACCGTCCCCCTCACTCCAGCCATGGCCAGGCGGTGGATCAAAGATTGTGGTCGACCGTGTCAAACGCTGCCGTGAGGTCCAATAACACGAGCAGCGCAGACCCGCCTTGGTCGAGCTGGCAGCGGAGTTGATCTGTGATAGAGACCAGAACCGTCTCCGTCCCGTGCCCCGAACGGAAGCCGGACTGGAAGGGGTCTAGCCATGCTGTGTCATCTAACACCAACAGTATCTAGTCTATTGTGTTTCCGCGTTCAATTTAATATGCTGGTTCCTCGTAGCTAGAACGGCCATGAGATATTTGGCCACCAGGTTGGTTGTCTCCTCGTGTTTGTCGTCGAGCAGCCAGTATAGGTAGAATTCCTCAGGTCTGCCAGGTAAGCGGGACAGTATTGGCGAGATTAAGGAGAGGAGGGCATCCACATACAGAGGGCAGTAAAAGAACACATGCTCTATAGATTCAACCACCCCTGCGACGCAGGGGCATATAATGCTCATGATAGGGTGTTTTTGTGTACCTGCCCAGTAGCACAGCTGTTGGCAGAGCATTAACTCGGGCCAGAGTGAACACTTTCCTGTGTTTCGGGTTTGTTAGATTTGTTAAATAATTTTGTGTAGCAAAGGGTACGTGAGTACTGCATGTGAATAGTGGCTGGTACCTGGCACAGGCTAGATGTTTTTGGTAATCTATATCCATTGTTCTGCGCCTTACTGCTACTCTAGCATTCGTATATCCCAGGAGGTCTAGTTCTTCTTCCTGTAACCCTGATAAGATCAAGATGGCCGCGTCGAGCAGACGTCCAAACGCCGAGTTCCGCCGGGCCTCTGGTAAACTTTCCCATATGGTGGCCAACACAGCACCCCCACTGCTGAGAGGGGTCGCTCTTCGCCTGGGGAACAACTCACCGGACCTGCCTGTCCTCCCTGTTGTGTCTGGCTCGGGGGGGGGGCACTGCTTGAGGCTCCGAGGTGCCCTCTCCCTCCTCTTGAGGCCCTGCAGGCCGACGCCGAGCTTGCCCTGGAGGCTGCTCGGGCCCCGGCCTCCATCCTCAGGGCCCTTGCGGGACTAAGAGACACCGCTGCTCCTTCGGGGTCCCTCGGTTGGGGGCCTGCAGTGACTGCAGCGGCTCCGGTGACCACAGCGACCCCCCAGCGGTGCCTGACCTGGTCCCCTGTACCTTGGCCGGGCTTGGAAGAAGTTGGGCCTTCCCCTCCCTCCAACTCCACCCGGGAGGACGCTGACAACCAACTCTGGAACACTAAGGACGCACCACAGGACCTTGCCGGACTCGTCCATCGCCTCGGCCAGTTGGTCGAGCGCCTGGCCTTCTGGTTAGGTGAGCTGGACAGGCTGGGTCCGGCGCTGGCGTCCTTGGGCGGTGCGGCCGCCCCTCGCTGCCCGGGCTCCTGCCCTGGGCCTGGAGGGAGTGCGGTCGATGGAATGCGGGACCCGCCTCGTTCGGCCTCCCCGCGCCCGGGCTCGGAGGGGAGAGGGCCAAGTGGAGCGGCTGGCCCCGACCCTACAGATGATCCATCGGAGGAGGGCTGCTGGGCTGCCGGGGGTACCCCCCTTTCGGAGGAGGCGGCCTTACCCACGGCCGAGACCCCATTGAGAGCGGCGGTGGTCCAGTGGTGGAGCCCGTGGGCGGCCCTGGGCCGCTCCCCCCCCGGGCCCGACGGTGGGGGCATCAGCTGATGACTCCAATATGGCGCCGTCTTCACCCGGCTCGGCGCCCCTTACCCCGCCCCCTCCTCCCCAGCTAGTGGCTGGGACCGCCCCTTTGCGGCCCCAGCCGTGAGTCGCCGCTGCTGCCGGCCCCGCCGCCCAGGGGCCGCAGGCTCCCTTTGCCGCTGCTCTGGCGGCCTGTGACGGACACGGACACGGTTGACATTGAGGGAGTTTTGAAGAGGGCCCCGCGGGAGCGGCCCCGGCGACGCGCGGGGCGGCTGCCGGTGGCCCCCCTGCCTGTGGCCGATCCGGCCCCGGTGAGTCACTCAAACTAGATGGCCACCAGATGAGGCAAAGACGTGGGCGGGGGCGGGGCGGGGCCGGAGGATGTCTCGCCCTGCAATACCCCCCCCACTGTAGCTGTCTTCCAGAGGGTGCCCCCGGAGGCCCCGCCTAAGACATTCAGGAACTCTGCCCGCCGGTCTGGGGCGCCTTCACCGGCAAATCCCCACCCTAGGACGATTGACAAGCCGCCGGCGACGAAGCAGGGTCTACAGGCTGGCATTAACTGTCATCACAGTGACTATTACTCCCTAGATCTGGAGTCTCTGAGGTCGTTCCTCAATCTGCGGGACCCCCCCCCCGGCTCCCCCCATTTGATGGTCGCCCCGATAACTCCACCAGATGGCTCTGCCCTATGGCATGAGCCCGGTCCTCCTCCCTACTGCTGTCGTCCACCCGTTTGTCCCATTTGTACATTGTATGTCTATCCATGTATTCCTTGGTGTACTGTTTTGTTTGTTTTTATCTTGTATTGTATTTCTAGACTTTGTAAGCCGCTGCGAGCCGTATGGAGTTGGCGGCATATAAGTCCAATGAAATAAATAATAAATAAATAAATAAATAGTTTGAGGTTTCTGAGAATCGTGTTTTTCCATGTGGACCTAAAAGAGTCTGTCAGGGTTAAAGGGGCCAGTCCTTTGGGTAAGTGTTTTAACTTTAGCCAGAAGTTTAGTGTAAGAGTCTGGACTCGTGCCTCCATGGAAGGTAAGCCCGCTTCTAGGCGTAGGGTGTTATTCGGGACGCAGCATGGAGTTGCTAGGATACTTCTCAGAATTTGGTTTGGACTTTTTCGAAAGTGTCCAATTTTTTGAAGGCACATACCTGTGCGCCGTACAGAAGTTGGGCAATTATTTTCGCTGCAAACACTTTTGTGACCGCTGGGATATATTGGCCTCCCTTGGTGAAATAAAAATTCTTAATGGCTCTGCAAGCTCTTTGCACGTTATCTGTTGCTGATTTTATCTGTTCGTTCCACCGACCCGAGGAATGGAACGTGATCCCCAAGTATTTGTATTTGTCTACTTGTTCGATGGGTAATCCATTGATAGTCCATTTTGGTCTGATTTTTCGTCTGGTAAAAATCATTATTTTGGTTTTACTGTAGTTTATAGTTAGAGTCTTTATCACAGTATCTTTGGAGTTCTAGTAATAGCCTTTTTAGACCAATTTGTGAATAAGATACTATAGCGCGTCATCTGCGTATAGCAGCATGGAGATTGGTCTGTAGGCTAGACGCGGGGTGGAAATGATCCCCTTCAGGGCTTTTACCATAGAATTTATATATAGATTGAATAAGGTGGGGGCCAGAATACATCCCTGCCTAACGCCTCTGTTGGTAGGAACTATTCCAGAGTAGTGGCCAGTCTGGGAACATCTTACTCTGAGTGAGGTGTTGTGGTATAGCCCTATCGGGCATATGGAGTATTCATGCCAAGTTTGGGCCTGATCCAACATTGTTTGAGTCCACAGTCCTCTCTGGATATAGGTGAACTACAACTCCAAAACTAAAGGTCAATGCCCACCAAACTCTTATAGTATTTTCTCTTGGTTATGGGTGTTCTGTGTGGGAAGTTTGTGTCTTTCTGCCATTCCTGCCAGGATATCTATGCTGTGTTCATCGAAACAGGCTCAGGTTTCACACTGAGTGTATAAATACATTGAAAAACATATTAACTCTATGTATGACTGTGTTAGAGTGTCTTTCTGCCATTCTGCCATGTGTTAGTTTGTGTCTTTCTGCCATTCCTGCCAGGATATCCATGTTGTGTTCATCGAAACAGGCCCAGGCTTCACACTGAGTGCATAAATACATTTAAAAACATATTAACAGGCCGGGATCCATCCCCGATAATTTCCAACACTGCCTCGAGGCCGTTACTGGATGGCTGCGAGCCAGTAGGTTGAGGGTGAATCCGGCGAAGACGGAGATCTTGTGGTCGGGCCGCTCGGGTGGTGTAGATGTCCAGCTTCCGACCCTGGACGGTGTGGCGCTATGCCCATCGCCTTCCGTTAAGAGCCTGGGGGTCCATCTGGACTCCCAGCTGACCATGGAGGCCCAGGTCTCCGCGGTCAGCAAGGTTGCTTTTTTTCATCTGCGACAGGCTCGGAGGCTGGCCCCCTATATCTCCCGGAGTGACCTGGCCACGGTGATCCAAGCCACGGTCATCTCAAGGCTGGATTACTGTAACGCGCTTCCCACTGTCCCCGAGATCACTACGCTCCGAGGATGCTAATTTGTTAGAGATACCTCGGCGAAATCGGCTAAACTGACATCTACTCGCCGGAGGCGTTCTCCGTTATAGCTCCTACGCTGTGGAACGCCCTCCCGGCTGGACGCAGGGCTATAAAGGACCTGCTCCCGTTTAGACGCGCCTGCAAAACTTATTTGTTTAAGCAGGCCTTGGTGAGTAGGTCCTGCCCATGTTCCGCTTGCTTAGCCGCTGTCCTGGGGTGTCACGCTGTCTAATTTCTGAACTGTACCTGGGGGTTTCGTATTTTGCTGTTTCAACTGTTTAATTGTCTTAGATGTTTTATCGCATTGCTTGTGTGTAGTTGTACCTTCGGTTCCTGTGAGCCGCCGCGAGCCTCAGGGAGTCGGCGGCATAGAAACCTGAATAATAAATAATAAATAAATAAATAACATATCAACTATATGTATGACTGTGTTAGCGTGTCATTTTGTGTCATTTTGGTTGGTGGTGTGCCCCAGGATTTTGCAAATGTAAGAAGTGTGCCACGGCTCAAAAAAGGTTGAAAAACACTGGTTTAGAGCAGTCTTTCTCAACCAGTGTGCTGTGACGGACCTCCTGCTGTGCCGCGAGAAAAGCTCTCTGCCCCCCTTCCTTTCCCCCTCCTGCCAAACTCCTGCTGCTTGTGGGAGGAGGAGGAAGGGCCGGGCAGTGGCGAAGAAAAGAAGAAGGGCCAGGGCACTGCCTCCTTCGGCCGTTTCCCCCAGCCAGCCTCAATCTGCCATGACTCCCACCATGACTCTCGCCCCTCGCTGCTGAAGCGCATGGAGGAGGAGCCCCGCCCACTGAAGCCCGTCCACCGCTCATGCTCCTCCCTGTAGGAGAGCTGAAGCTGGGGGAAGGGACGGGGCACGGCGCGGCCTGGCTCTGCCCCCTCCCCCGGCTTCGGCACTCCCAGCAGCTGCTCCACTGTGCTGGCTCTAGCACCGCTGGTTTGGCACTGCCCCCTCAAGGCTGGAGCATCTGCTTGGAGAGGTGAAGCCGGGGGTAGGGGGCGGGGCATGGCACAGCCTGGCTCCGCCCCTCCCAGCTTCTCCAGCAGGCCACCAACCCCAGCCGTTCTTTACTGTGTTAGAGTGTCGTTTTGTGTCATTTTGGTTGGTGGTGTGCCCCCGGATTTTTTTAATGTTAAAAGTGTGCCGCGGCTCAAAAAAGGTTGAAAAACACTGGTTTAGAGAACGGGGGACCATGGATGTTGGGACTTCCAGTACCTTCCGTCACTTCCCGAGACCATTGCAACCCTCATCCAGAGAATGATCAAAGACCAAACGTGACACACACAGCCCCCATGACCCACTCTACATCCTGGTGCTGTTGGGAGGGGGTGGACCATGGCCAATGGGACTTGCAGTACCTTCACTAAGTTCCTGAGACCACTGCAAGCCATGTAAACATCTAATAGGAACCAACCTTGGCACACAATGCCTTCCTCAAATAACCTGGGCACCGCTGGGTCCTCAGCTAGTGTGTGTGTGTGTATGTATGTATATATACTGTGTGTGTGTGTATATATATATATATATATATATATATATATACACACACTAGCTGTGCCCGGCACGCGTTGCTGTGCCCTATGTTGGTGATGTGAGGAATTCTGGGTATGTAAGTTGTGGGAATGATGTGAGCAGGTTTGTTGTGTGTAGATATGTGTGTGTTTTTTATAGTTGTATGTGTTTTTTTGGGGTGTATGTGTGTGTATATATGTGTGTGTGTGTATTTGTGTGTGTGTATATAGGTATTGGTATGTGTATATATGTGTGTCTATTTATCTGTGGGTGTGTAGGTTCTGTCAATTAGAGCTGAGTGTGCTCTAATCTTAGACCCTTCCAATACTGGTAATCCCGGCCAGGTGCGACCTTGAAGGCTTGAGCAGTGCAGAGAGAGAGCCTTGAGCTGTGAGCCACACCACACCAACATGGGAAGCACTGCCTTGTGTTATGCTAACTCAGGGAGATATGACTGGATATCCATTGGACAATTGGACTCATGACACTAGCTCTGTGACCCCTGGGGTCATGCCCCAATGGACTGCTGGGATTGCTGAATCATTTAGATCTGATGCAACCTTTGCTAAGCATTGCATGCTAGGGGTTGGGTCTTTGGGATGATGTACAGTTGTTGGGCCAGTGTCTTGTATATAAGCTGCTTTTGGTTCCTGTGAAGCAGATCTGGCTTCACAGGCAATGATACCTGGAATAAATCTTTTAGGACCAAGCTGCTGTTTGTGCGTCGTCCTTACAGAGGTCTATTCAAGAAAATCCAGCGTTCATTACAGAAAGCCAGATCTCATCAAAAAGCCTATCATGGAGAAATCTATCGAGGGCTTATCCAGTGAGATGCCATCCGCAAAGTCCAGACCCATGATGGAGGTGGAATGGGTGAGTCCTGAGGAGTTCTGGGACAGTGACTCGGATGAGGAGGAGGAGGACGATTCGTGGGTCCCAAGTGAGGTGGAGCAGCAGCAGGCTAGAAGGATCCTGCAAGGCTTGTTCCCTCACTGGGTGATGGAAGGATCGTCAGATGGTGCCCCTTCTTGTGAGAAGGAGGAGGAAGATGCGCCCAGAGAACCGGAGGAGCGCAGGAGCGCTTGCCAGGCGGTGGAGCACAAGAGTGCTCGTCTGGTGGAGGAACCGGAGAAGCGCAGGAGCGCTTGCCAGGCGGTGGAGCACAAGAGTGCTCGTCTGGTGGAAATCCAGGCGGTGGAGCACAAGAGTGCTCGTCTGGTGCGTGCCAGGGATGGTCAGGTGGAACTGGCAGAAGAGACTGGGCAGGAGAGAGCTCAGTTTCCCATAGGGACCAAAGAAGTGGCGGCGTCGACTCAGGTGGACAACTCCCAGGAGGTCCGAGAAAGTGAAGCTTTGGCAGAACGGATCTATGAGCGTTTTGAGGAGGTATGCACCTGGGCTAGAAGTGCTGCACAGAGTCCATCCAGGGAGGCCAGTGATGCTCCATGCGATTGGGAGGCCACTGTTGCTGAAGGAGATGGGGGTGCACAGAAGCACTCAGGAGCCAGGAGTCGCAAGGCTCAGAAGCGCAGGAGGAATAGATCCACCAAGGCGAGTAAGAGCATGCCTCAGGCTTCTCGTGAGTATGTGCCTTGGAGCAAGGAGATATGGAACGGGTGGCAACCGGATCCTAGATTGCAAAGGTGCATCGATCAGGCTCGCCGCCTGAAGGCTGTGCTTCCGAGGGAAGACACAGAGGGAGAAGAAGAAGGCCAGTATGAATATGCTCTTGAGGAGGTTGGCGAGTGCACAGTGCGGCTGGAGAATTCGTCACCTAGTTTGCTGTCGGCCCAGGAGACAGAGGTTTATTTTACTGTGAGCGAAGAAGACACCTTTGCCCTGGAGGGGAGGCCCAGTCTGCTTTAGTTGTCTTGGAAACCGAGCTTCCTGAGGGAAAAGCGGCAGAGAATTGCCTGTCTTTTGATGTCCCGGCCTGCAGTGAGGGGGAAGGCCGGTGCAGAGTTGTGTGGAGGAGATGGATTCGCACCTCCCTTCCAGCAAGGAGAAAAGCTTTCAGCTGGAAAGTGAAACTACCAAGAAAGGAGGAAGTGTGGGGAAAGCTTCTTGGCTGGAGAAGTTTGAAAAGTGGCCCGGAGGTGTTGAAGAGAGAAGGAAGTGAAGCCTGTTCCCATTACTATGGAGCCTGGGCAAGGTGATTCCTCCCTAGAAGCAAGCCAACCTCTGGAGTGTGGCGAGACTCTTTGTGAGCTGGAGGCCCCGGAGGGAGGTGAGCTGGAATGCAAGAGTGATGGGCCGGCTGTGTTAGCCAAGCAACATGCTGAAGTGGAGGAGGCTGATTATGCTTTGAAGGAAAAGGAGTTGCTGGGATCCAAGACTTCGGAGGAGAGTGTTGCTGTTTTGGCGTGGGCTGAGGAGGAAGAGCTATGGAAGGTGGCCTCTTCAATTGAGGTGCCAGTCGAGTGTCAACTAGCCGATATTCCTCTGAAGGAGCCGGTGGCAGCCGGGAGTAATGGAGCTGTGGAGTTGCTAAGTGGAGCAGTTGGCGAGGTCCAGTGCGAGCAGTTGGCGAGATCCATGGTGGCTGGTGCGACTGGGTGGCGACCGTTGGCTGTTCCCCTGAAGGAAAGTGTTAGGAGTGCCCTGTTACTGGAGCATTGGCTTGCCGAGCTGGTGCTGGCTAATTTGGCCAGGGGTTTTGGTCACTCGGGGGGTGGTTGGAATCAGGGGATGTTGGAACATGTTTCTCCAAAGAAGATTCTGATGACTGAACTCTGGGTGACATCATCGGAGTGGCTTGAACTTCGAGAACTGTTGAATCTTGAGGATGAACTATGGGCCAGTGGTACAGTAACCAGCATATTACTTTTGACTTTGGGAAAGAAGGGTCACTGGATTGTGTTATGCTTATTGTTAAAAAGTTTGTTATGTAAAGAAAATGCCCTTAATGAGTTTGAGGCTGAGATGGTCTCAATATGTGGAAGAGGTATCACTTAAATGTATTGGCCTAAGCATTGTGATTTAATGATTTTATGGCATATTGACCCAGGAAAGGTAGAGATTGTAATGTTATGTTTAGAGAATAATTCATGTTGATGGGGGTAATATTGCATTAGTTAACTGTTATGTAGGTGCTATGATTACATGTGTTTTGTAATATGTATAAGATTGGGGAATGTTTAGACATGCATTCATTGTTAGAGATGTTAGATGGGGTGAGATTTAGAATGTGTATTCTGCTGTGGCATTGGGGATTTTGATTCCAATAGTTAGAGAAATAGGTACAGCCTTGTGGGGATCTGCAATGAGGTTAATTATGGCAGGAAGGTTGTTTGGTGGAGGATAGTTTTGGAGTGGATTTGGTAGTGGTATTGCCTCCTGTTGAATTGGCCAGGAGGAGGGTAATTCTGAGTTATGGTAGTTATGGTGTGAATGTGTTGATCATGCGCAGATGGAAATGCCTGCGTTTAAGAGTTGGAGTTTTCCTTTGGAGGATAGATTTTAGTATTAGGGTTTAAGTTTGTGTTGCCTTCCTTGAGAGGAGGGGTTGGCTAGACCACCCAGATGATTTGTTCCTGGGTTGGGTGTGTTGATTTAGGTGTGTGTGTGTGTATTACTTAGTTGAATGGTTAATTTCTAGGCTTTGGTTAGGAAGGCCAGAGTGGGGAGTTGTAGTTTTCCTAGGTGTTTTCCCCATGTGAGGAAGAGTTATAGTTTGTGCAGAGTAATATAGTGCTGGGATTGTGTGTTTGGTCGCATGGGAGATTGGTATGTGGCCTTTGCTTAGGTGGCAAGGGTAGTAGATTTCTGTTATAAGAGTATTTGACGCAGTTGAATAATCCTGTGTAGCTGGTTGAATAGTTAAAGGTTGTTTGTAGTAGTGTTTTGTCCCTGTGTCAGAGGGTTTTGAAGATGTGAGTGATTTATGGTTTCCTTGGACTTTATGGCTGGATGCCAAGAGGAGTTAGGTTACGGGGGAGTTAGTAGCCTTTGTATTGCCTGCTGATTATGGATTGCAGACCTCCTGCTTATGCAGTGGAGAGAGTTGCAGTTTTCTCAAGTGCCTTCTGCCAGAGCAGTAAGGATAGTGAGTTTCTGTTGGTTACTTGTTGGACACAGTTGAGTTGTTCCTGTGTTGCATGTAGGGGTGTAGGTTGTTAGAGGTTTTGGGTTTTGTGAAAGAATGGTTTAGGTTGGTTGGTTGCCAGTGAAGTTGTGTGGTCACTTTAGGTGCCCCGTGGAGTGAATTGGTTAGAGGTTTAGTTTTAAGAGTGGTTTAGAGGGGAATGATGCTGTCTCCTGTTGAGCCTGCCAGGAGGGAGTGGGTTCAGGAGTTAAGGTGTGAGGAATGTTTGGATGCAGAGGCTTATGCCTGCGTTTTGGTGGCAGTTAGTGTTTGTTGGGATTTGTGGGGCTGAGAGTCCTGATTGTGTGTTGCAAATGTGGTTGTGTAGTTTTGTCCCTGGGACCTCCTGCTTTGGGCAGTGGATGGTTTTGGGAGTTATGGGGCTTGGAATCCTGATCGTGTGGTGACAGAGGCACAGTTGATTTGTTCCTGTGTAGTAGACTGTCGGGATTTGTAGTGATAAATAGTTGCATGGGAAGTGTGATTCTGTAGGTTGGTCCCTTTTTGCCATGGCAGTGAAGGGATGGAGTTGTTTTAGATTTGAGCAGGAAGAGATAGGATTTAGCCTTGAACAAGCTGAGCGTTTGGTAGAGATGTGCCTGGTTGTCTGAGTGTGGGGAGTTCCAGGTTTATTTGAGAAATGGACAGCAAGGCTTTGTTCTAGTGGGTAGATTGTGGAGCAAGGTCTTGATTTTTGTATTTGGTGTTAGAATAGGATTTAGATGATAGGTTGGGTAGTATGTTCAAATCCTCTTTCTCTCAGGGGGGAGGGGAGAGGGTATTTTGTAAGGTTCTGTCAATTAGAGCTGAGTGTGCTCTAATCTTAGACCCTTCCAATACTGGTAATCCCGGCCAGGTGCGACCTTGAAGGCTTGAGCAGTGCAGAGAGAGAGCCTTGAGCTGTGAGCCACACCACACCAACATGGGAAGCACTGCCTTGTGTTATGCTAACTCAGGGAGATATGACTGGATATCCATTGGACAATTGGACTCATGACACTAGCTCTGTGACCCCTGGGGTCATGCCCCAATGGACTGCTGGGATTGCTGAATCATTTAGATCTGATGCAACCTTTGCTAAGCATTGCATGCTAGGGGGGTTGGGTCTTTGGGATGATGGACAGTTGTTGGGGGCGTGTCTTGTATATAAGCTGCTTTTGGTTCCTGTGAAGCAGATCTGGCTTCACAGGCAATGATACCTGGAATAAATCTTTTAGGACCAAGCTGCTGTTTGTGCGTCGTCCTTACAGAGGTCTATTCAAGAAAATCCAGCGTTCATTACAGGCGCCGTCGGCAGGGTAATGGAGGCTCACCCCTGGTCCCCGCCTCCTAGCAGTCTCCGCGCGGCTACTCTGGCCTCTGTCCGGTCCTGTCTCCGCCCTTCCTCCGAGTGAGCCGCGCGGAACCTTCTGGGAATTGTAGTCCCGTGGCTGCGGCGTTGTCCTTCGCCGTTTTGCTTGCTCTCCTGGTGGAGGGGCGTGCGGGCGGCACCGTGGCGGTGTCCTCCCGGGATGTGGGTGTTGGTTAGCATGCGGGAAGCGGCGTGGAGGCAGCGAAGGAGGCTGTGAAGGTAGCGGTGGTGGTGTGCTCGGTGGCGGTGGCACGGGGCCGGTCGGTTGTTGCGCATGCTCGGTATGGTGATGTGTTCTTGCGGCCATTTTGTGTGTCGGGTGTTTGCGCATGCGTAGTAATGTTGTTTTTTGGGGGATGTTTTGGGGGTGTTGTGTGGTGTTTTAGTGGGTGGTTGATGTACCTCGGGGTGGGGATGAGTGGCCCTGGATTTTGTTGTGTGTGTGGGAAATGTAGTTTTGGCGTGCATTTGCCCCGTTGCACGACCACTTCCCTTTTATATATATAGATATATATATATATATCCTGAAGACCTCTCTCTGCTTCTTCTCTTCCAGGTTGGCCCATTAAGAGGCAGGATCCCTCCCTGCAGAGACACAGGCTGCCGCCCTTGACGGAGGCCCCGCTGGAGGTGTTGGGCTCCGCCTTGCGCCCAGGGGGCTCCTCCTGGCTGGCCAAGACCACCGTGCGCCACCTGCCCACACCGCTGCACTCCTGGCCGTCCTCCTCGGTCATGTACATGTACAGCAGCAAGCGGGACCGCTACCTGCCTCCCATCCAAGTCTTGGTGGAGGCGGCCTCCGGTCTGCTGGAGGACCCCTCCCAACCCTCGCTGCGCACCGCGGTCTCTGGCTTGGACGAAGAAAGGTGGCGCCCAAGGGGACGGGGGCAGCGGCCCTTGGAGGCCCCCCAGCGCGGCCGGGTGCAAGAGGCCTCCTTCCAGGACCCCCGGGGCCTCTTCCTGCGCCCTCTCAGGGAGCAGATCCCGCCCTTGTGGCAGGAGCTCGGCCGCAGGAAGGGCCCCGGGGCCTCACCATTCGGGGCCTCACCATTCGGGGCCACACCATTCGGGGCCACACCATTCGGGGCCACACCATTCAGGGCCTCACCATTCGGGGCCACACCATTCAGGGCCATGTGAGGCCTTCCGGGGTCCAGCAGGTGGGTTGCCCGGCTGAGGAAAAGGGGTTCCTATCGGAGAGGAATTACCATCCTCCTCGTCAGACTCCTAGAGTTGGAAGGGACCCCAAAGGCCATCCAGTCCACCCGCCTTCTGCTAGGAAGGAAGATAACATTACTATATCAGGGCTGCCCAAGGGCCGGAATTCTGGTCACTGAGAACCTGGGGGGCCGAAGGGTCTGCCCCCGCCCCTGGCTCCGCCCCTCCCCAGGCTCCGCCCCCTCCCCGGCTCTGCCCCCCTCCCTGGCTCCAATTTACTTACACTTGACCTTGAGTTGTGGAGTTGTAGTTCACCTCCATCCAGAGAGCACTGTGGACTCAAATAATGATGGATCTGGACCAAACTTGGCATGAATACTCAATATGCCCAAATGGGAACACTGGTGGATTTGGGGAATGTTTCCTAATACCTTTGAGTTATTTGAGTCCACACTCAAATTGGGACACACCAAAAAAACCCAAACACCTCAATGCCGTCGCAGGGCTTGATGGGGCCTCCTTTCCCAGAGGCCCAAAGAGCTCCCCCTCCCTCCCTGAGGGAAAAACAAGCCGCGGGGCAGGCGTAAGGAAGCCACGTTGCGCCCTGCACGCTGGGAAGGCAGCACAACAAGGGGAGGGGCGCGGAGGAGGGAAGGAAGCGTCGCCAAGGAAACCGCCGCTGAGGGACCCCTCCCCCACTCACCCACCGTCCTTTTTCACTCGAGCCAGGCCCTTACCCATACTGCGGGAGACCCGCCACAGGGCCGAAGCGCCAACGCCGCCGCCGTCCCCGAAGAGCCCCGCTGGAGCCGAGGCCAAACTCAGGCCGGGCGCGGCGGCTCTCCCATCCGCGGGGCGGGAAGCGAGGGCCCTCCGCAGGAAGAGGACGGAGCCAGGGGGATTTCCCTGCCTCACTCCCCTCCTCCCTCTCTCTGAGGGAATGGGGGCCGGCCTGGAAGCAGCCGCGAGGGGGGAGGAGGCGCGCGCCCAGGCCGGCCGCAAGATTTCGGGCATGGACCCGAGATTTCGGCAGCTATCGCGAGACTACGCAGCCACAGACGGGATTTCGACCTCCCTCGAAATCCCGTCTGTGGCTGGCGTAGTCTCGCGATGCTTGCCTAAACCCGGAAGTAGGTATTTTTTTATTATTATTATTATTTATTTGTATTTTATTAAAACAAGTTAGGGGGCCGCAGGGAAGGGGCTCGGGTGCCGTGTACGGGCCCAGGGCCGCCTGTTGGACAGCCCTGTACTATATCATCATCATCTTCATCAAGATAACATTACTATATTATTAATAGTATCATCATCATCATTATTTAATTAATTAATTAATTTAATTAATTAATTAATTAAATTAATTTATTATGGTCATCTATATATATAAAAAGAGAGAGTCCGTTTCTGACGCTTATGCATGGACACACCATAACACCCAGACCCTCAAAACCCACCACACACATTTCAACAGACCAGCAGCTACAATCGTGGCACAAAAAAACCCCAAAACAAAATTGCTAAGACCCCTAAAACCGGCCCCCAAAAAACCCCATGCAAACCTATGGAGGGATCCAGAACACCAAAATGGCGCAGAAACCACTTCCTGTCCCCCAAAAAACATTCCCCCGGAAGTTGTCCCTCAAAAAAAACCGGCAGGAAACACATACCTAACACACTCACAGAAAGTTCCTAGCCTTCTCCCTCTCCTCCGCTGCCTCCCTTCCGCTCCCAGAAGAAGAGGAGCGGAAGGGAGAGGACCGTGCGGGCCACTTTCACAGGAGGAGCTGGGGGACGTGCGCCCGACCACAGCAACGTTCTCAACCCAGCCCTCCTCCCTGCGAAGGTCGCTCTTCGCCCACCCTGTGGCTGGGAAGTGATGAAGGGGGAGCGATGGCGACGGCGCCATGGACGCTCTTCCGCCCCCTTTTCGCTCTCCTCTGCCGCCTCCGTGCTACTCCCTGAAGAGGAGGACGAAAGGGACTCCCGCGCCATCGCTCTCCCTTCGCCCTTTTCTTCTGGGAGCGGAAGAGAGATTGCGCGGGGGCCCCTTTCGTCCTCCACTTCAGGAAGCAGCACTCAACCGACAGAGGAGAGCGCACAGGGGCCGGAAGAACGGCCATGGCGCCGCCGCCATCGCTCCCTCTTCGCCACTTCCCTGACACAGGGTGGGCCGAAGAGCGACCTTTGCAGGGAAGAGGGCTGCGCTGGAGAACGTTGCTGTGGTCGGGACCACGTCCTCCACCTCCTCCTGTGAAAGGGGCCCGCACGTCCTCCCTCCCTTCCTCCTCTTCTGGGAACGACACAGAGGCACCGGAGGAGAGCGAGAAGGCGGCCATCAGGAACCAGAACAGACGGACAACGAAGACACAGGCAAGCTGACAAAAAACAAAACAAAAAAAACCCACTACTGCATAAAAAAACACAAACCTACACAAATAAACACATACATAGACAGCAAAACCATATATATACACACATACAAATACATACACACACAAAACCACAAACACATATATATACACACCCACACCTTCACCCACACACACCCAAATATACAGACACAAATAAAAAAAACAAACACAAAAAATAAACACACATACAGCCATACATACACACAACCAAACACATATATACACACACACAACACACACTCACATCACTACATACCCTTACATACTTTTCAACATCTCCTACATAGGGCACAGCAACGCGTGCCGGGTTAAGCTAGTTAATTTATAAATATCATTATGGTCATAATGACCATCAAGATAACATTACTATTATCATCATCATCATTACCGTCATTATCACCATCATAATCAAGGTAACATCTAGTCCAGCCTCCTTCTGCCAGGGAGGAAGATCGCATTATGTTAGGAATGGCTTTTCAATGACTTAGAAGCATGGGTTCTCTTTATGGCAGTGTCCAGTGCGAGAGGCGCATCAGATCGCAGAAAAGCACTTAGACCAGTGTTTTTCAACCTTTTTTGAGCCGCGGCACATTTTTTACATTGACAAAATCCCGGGGCACACCCCAAACCAAAATGATACAAAACGACACTCTAACACAGTCATACATATAGTTAATATGTTTTTAAATGTACTTATACACTCAGTGTGAAACCTGGGCCTGTTTCGATGAACACAACATAGATATCCTGGCAGGAAAGACACACACGAAGGTCTTGCTCAATAGCTGGGAGTTGTAGTTCACCCGCAAGCAAAGAGCACTCTGAACTCCACCAATGATGGAATGGAATCAAACTTCCCACACAGAACTCCCATAACCAAGAGAAAATACTATAAGAGTTTGGGTATTGACCTTGAGCCTTCCTCTTGGGCTGAGAGTATGATCTGCCCAAACTTACTCAAGTACGTTTCCACGGGCAAGTATTATCAAGAGTTGTAGTTCACCTACACCCAGAGAGTCATCAACGCGCCTGTAAAAAGCGTGGGATGAGTCCTTCCTGAATCTTCGTTCGCGAAGTAATGCCGAGAGAGAGTTCACCTACACCCAGAGAGCACTGTGGACACAAACAATGTTGGATCAGGACCAAACTTGGCATGAATACTTAATATGCCCAAATATGAATGCAGATGGAGTTTGGGGGAAATAGACCTTGACATTTGGGAGTTACAGTTTCTGGGATTTATAGTTAACACACAATCAAAGAGCATCCTGAACTCTTGCAACAATGGAATTGACCTAAACTTGGCATATTGAACTCTCATTACCAACAGAAAGTACTGAAAGGGTTTGCTTGGGTATTGACCTTGAGTTTTGGAGTTGTAGTTCACCTACACTCAGAGAGCACTGTGGACACAAACAATGTTGGATCAGGACCAAACTTGGCATGAATACTCAATATGCCCAAATGTGAACGCAGATGGAGTTTGGGGAAAATAGA
>JARBWK010000196.1:0-49693 GCA_030556195.1 Anolis apletophallus | reverse complement strand
CCACAGAAATTCAGTAAACCACCTTTTTACCATTGAAATTGATGGTGCAGAGTCCCCATAGTATTTATCAAGCTTGGCCTTGGTTTATGTGACGGTTTTTTCCACAAAAAATAACGCTTAGTGAGCACACGAAATTCACTTTTTTCCATTTTCTCCTCAAATCACGCAGTTGTCTGCTATCAATGGCTGTCAAACACAAACTAAACGATGCCGCTTATTCAAATTTTGACAGGAGACAAGAGCCTGTTGACAGGAGCAGTGACGCCCTTTCAGTTCAGAGGCGGGACATTCAAAAAGTCACAGACTTATTGACCCGCCCTCGTATTAATTAATGGTGTCACATTAGAAGATGTTGACCATTTTTTAATGTTTGGTTCACTCCTGACACGATAAATAAATATCTCTAAATCTGCACAAAGGAATAACAGTAAACATTGTACACCCACAAGCATTGTGAAATCCACATATTAGAAGCCTGCTCCTTCTCTTCCCTTTCCATCCCATTTGACCAGACGAGGCCACCGGACCTTCCCAAGGCGGAGACGCCCTCGTTCCTCGCATTCCCAGCATTCCAAGGGATATGCCATTTCAATTTGGGAGCCTGCAATTCCCAATCCGAATGGCGTTTGCAATCACCATCAACAAAGCACAAGGCGAATCAACAGAATTGTGCGGTTCCGATCAAGACACAGATTGTTTCTCACTTGGACAATTATATGTTGCGTGTTCTAGAGTCGGCAAACCAAACAATCTCTATATCTGCAGTATTATGAAATTACATATATTAGAAACCAACTCTTGCTCTTTTCTTTCTTTCCATTGACCCTGATTGGGACATAGCAACACGTGGCCGCATATAGTAGTCTACAATATAGTGAGCGAATACTCCAGAGCAGTGTTTCTCAACCTTTTTTGAGCCACGGCACACTTTTTACATTTACACAATCCTGGGGCACACTACCAACCAAAATGACACAAAATGACACTAACACAGTGGTTCTCAACCTTTCTAATGCTGTGACCCCTAAATAAGGTTCCTCGTGTTGTGGTGACACCCAACCATATTTCTGTTGCTACTTCATAAATAATTTTGCTACTCTTACGAATTCTAATGCAAATCTCTAATATGCAGGATGTATTTTCATTGCTACACATTGAACATAATTAAAGCCTAGTGATTAATCACAAAAACAATTATGTTTGGGGGGAGTATGGGCAACGGATGATGGGATTTGCAGTACCTTCAACCAATTCAGCTCTGACTTCAACAGACCACTGAGATTCCCCACGAATGACAGACCTAGACCAAACTTGGCACACAGAACTCCCATGACCAACAGAGAATACTGGAGGAAGTTGGGAGGAATTGACAGTGATTTATGGGAGATGTAGTTCCCCTACATCAGGAAAGCACTGTGAACCCAAACAACTATTAATCTGGACCAAACTTAGCATAAATACTCAACATGCCCAAAATTGATCAATGGTTGGAGTTTAGAGAAAATGAATCTTGACATTTGGGAGTTGCAGTTGCTGGGATTTATAGTTCCTCTGCCATCCAAGAGCATTCTGAATTCCAACAAAAATGGAATTGAATAAGCTTGGCATACAGGTTGGGATGGAAAGGGGCTGGAAAAGTGGGAAAGACTCAGTCTGGTGTGTGTGTGTGGGGGGGATTGGGAAAAGGTAACGAGGAAATTGGGGAGGTAAAGAGGAGCAGCTGGAAAAGATTGGAATGGGGAAAGGAAGACTGCAAAATGAGCACGACGGGGTGCAAAGGGAGCCTGGAATAGTGGATAGATTGAAATGGCAAGGGGGTAAGTGGAATAGATGGAGGTGGGGATGGGGGCTGGAATAGTGGGAGGGGCTGGGTATAGTAAAGAAGGGAAAAACTAGAAAAAGGGAAGACAGGGTGGGAAAGGGGTGCTGGAAAAGAGGGGGGGAACTGAGGTGTGAAGGGAGGAAGTGGGAAGGACTGGGGAGAGGAAGGTGCGGGCGAGCGACCCAAAAAAGGAAATCAAGCCAGGCACCTTTTGCCGCCCTGCCAACCTCCTCTCGGTGGCTCCTTTTTCCCCCTCCTTCTTAACCCAGTCCAAAGGAGTGGGGGGATGCTAGGAGGAAGGAGGAGCAGCCCAAGGCAAAGCTCAGGGGTGACGGCAAGGAGAGGGAGTGAGAGAGAGAGAGAAACCCTCACAGAGGTCGAAAGACAGGGAGGTGGAGGTGCCAGCAGAGCAGAGGAGGCGGCACTCAGGGTTGCTGCTTCTGCTTCCCCTCTGAAGCATGCCGCGAGCCTGCCTCTTTCCCAGCCAGCAAGCACGCACACAGCTCCCTTCCTCCTCCAATCACGAGTGCAATGTCGGCGCGCCGTGCGAGTGAGGGGGGCAGGCAGCTCCCTTCCTCCTCCATTCAGGAGCACGCCCCACTCACCTCGCACACGGCGCTGACATTGCGCTCGTGATTGGAGGAGGAAGGGAGCTGCTGCAGCACGCGCTGCTGGGGAGAGGCAGGCTCGGCGGCGATGCTTGCTCCTCCTTCCCTGGCCTCCTCCTCTTCTTCTCTCCCCCTCCCTTCCCCTCGGCTCCCCAAGGCGCCCAGGTTCCTGTGGGCTCACTTTCGGAGGAGGAGAGCGCCGCCCGGCCCCTCCCTCCTGAGCCTCCTGCCTCTCTAGGTCTAGGTCCTAGAGAGGGTTGGGTTCCCCAACCGCTGTTCCTTGATCAGCTGGTGTGCCGCGGGAAAACCTTGGAGGGGGAAGAAAGGCGGGGGGAAGAGGTTTTCTTGCGGCACACCAGCTGATAGCTCACGGCACACTGGTGTGCCGAGGCACAGCGGTTGACAATGACTGGCTTAAATATCAAGAGACACAAGGATTCCTTGATGCCTTTGCCGCTCTCATTGACCTTTCTTCTGCTTTTGACTCCATTACCAGAAACAGATTGTGGGTACAGTTGCACAATCCTGATACGGATTGCAGGCTGGTGAGACTTGATTCAGGAACTATCCATCAACACAGAAATGAGGGTCAGAGTTGGCACAAAGGGTTTGCTGACGGAAGCCTTTCCTACAACAAACAGAGTGAAACAGGGATGTTTACTGAACGGTCTGGGGCCAGCGTACCTAAGGGACCGCCTCATCCCAGACTGTCCCACTAGATCCCTGCGCTCGGAGGCAGAAAACCTCCTGGTGATCCCAAGTCCTAAGAATTACCATCTCACTGCAACGCGGAGGAGGGCTTTTTCGATTGTAGCTCCTACCTGGTGGAACACGTTGCCTTCTGGAATCCGCACCCTTTCAGAAGGCATGCAAGACGTTACTGTTCCAACAGGCGCTTGGCTCCTAAGGACTCTCAATCTCTTTGTCAGTATCCTGCCCTCTCTGATGTTATTTGTATTTCGTGGTCACATCACGCCCATTCTGAGCGAACTGCACTGGCTACCCGTAGAATGCCAGATGACCTTGCAAGTGTTAGTCTTGACTTTTAAGGCCTTACATGGTCTGGGGCCAGTGTACCTGCGGGACCGCCTCATCCCATATCATCCCACTAGATCTCTGCGCTCTGAAGACCAAAACCTCCTGGTCGTTCCTAGTTTTAAGTCATATCGTCTAACTGCGACCCTTCGCCGGGCTTTTTCGATCGTGGCTCCAATACTTTGGAACGCGTTGCCCGCCGACGTTCGCGCCATCCAGAGCCTCCTTCCGTTCAGGAAAGCCTGCAAGACCCTGTTATTTCAGCAGGCGTTCGGAGTCGGACGAATTGCAGTCTTTTTTATGTATCGCCATCTTGCATTATTTTTGTTGTTGCCGCAATCGTTTTAATGTGCGGCCTATTGTGACATTTTATCTGCGGTTTGCATTGTGGTTTTAATCTTTTAGCTGTGTTTCTGCTGTTATTTATGTACATGTTGTGAGCCCCCCCGAGCCATGGGGGGGGGGTAGACAAACACGAATAAATAAATAAATAAATGAATAAATGGTCGTTGTTTTAACCCTAACGATTTTAATTGTAGCTGTGAATGTTGTTGTTATGGTATTTTATTTTAGTGTTGTTTCTATTGCTTGTAAGTCGCCCCGAGCCGAATGGGAGTGGCGACTGATAAATTCAAATAAATAAAATAAATAAATTGGTTCCCACCCTTTTTAACATCGATGTGAACCATTTAACGCCACGTTCAGCCAAAACTGGCTCTCCTTCACCAGCATCAGGAACAGAAAGATTTTCACCCTGATGTACGCAGACGATTTGGTGCTCTTCTCCCTTTCTCGGTCGGGGTTTTAAATCTCTTGAAGGCTTCCAGCAAATACTACCAAGAAGATTATCTCTCCATATACGACTCTAAGGCCAAGGGGATGGTTTCTGGAAGGCCCTGTCCCAGGTACATATGGCTGTCAGACCAACATGCCATTGAACAAACTCAACTATTTCAATCCTTGGGAATTGTTTTCAATGAATCTCTTTCCTGGAAACGTCACATAGAAGCAGTGGAGCTGAAAGCCGAGGGGGGGAAATAGGCGCCCTTGTGAAATTCTTCTATACACAAGGCTGATAGAACCTGCCCTGAAAACATTCGGTAGCCAAGTGCCGACACAAGGGCTTCACAAAGGTGCAGGAACCTGGGGTTCAGGTACCAAAAATGGTAATTCCTTGGAAACGTTGCAGAAGAAGCTCCTGCGAAAGCGTCATTTATTCTCTTCCACCGGAACTTCTGCAGCACTTCTGCGCCCTGAGAGGAGGAGGAAGACCCTGGAGGGGAAGACAGGCCTCGGTGCTGCTGCCCTGCCCCACACTCCTCTCGCTGACCTTCGAGGTCTCCCCTTCTGCCAGAAGCCTCGAAGTGCAGCGAGAGGTGCGCGGGGCAGTGGCACCGGCACCGAGGCCTGCCTTCGTCCCCCTCCCCTGGGCTCTTCCTCCTCTCCGTTTGGGACCTCCAAACGGAGAGGAGGAGGAGGAAGACCCTGGAGGGGAAGAAGGAAGAGTGTCCTCGGTGCTGCTGCCCTGCCCTGCGCTCCTCTCGCTGCCCTCCGAGGCCTCCGCTTCTGGCGGAAGCACTCCCATGATTACTACAGACATGACATTACAATGCACTAGACTCCAATCCCCTATTTGACTGGCTTTTGCGAACACAAACCACAAACCACAAGGACAATACTTAGGATTGTGTGGCATAGATGGAGACACCAAATGCTTGACACATGGACAGTTATGTGTTCCCTCTTCCACAGGAGGAAACCCACACAATCTCTAAGTCAACACTGACAAAGGAACTACAAGGAAAATGGTTTACGTGCAAGCTTAAAGAAATAAAATATATTAAAAATAAGCACTTCCTCGTTATATACTTTTCTATACGACCAGAACACGCCACAGCAACAACGCGTGGCCAGGTACAGCGAGTATTCCTATAAGAGTCTTAGGCCAATAATGCTCAAAGTGTGGCAGACCTGAGGAGTCTGGTTCACCCGCCATACTCTGCTCCATAGGAAGGACAGGGATGGTGGACCCCAAGGCGCTATTCTATCGCCAATGCTGTTCAACATCTATGTTCGACCTTTCGCCAAGCTAGTCCGGAGATCTGGATGAGAATGTTTCCCATACGCTGATGACACCCAGCTTCTCCTAAAACTAGAACCTGGAACAACCTCAGTACCGGAGAACTTCACCCGGTGTCTTGGAGCGGTGGCAAGATGGCCACGTGCCCATAAATTGAAAGTAAATCCAGCAAAAACCGAAATCTTGTGGCCTGGACGCCCGTCAGAATTGGTCGGTCTATTACCATCTTTTGAAGGGGAGCCGTTAGCCCCCCCCCCCCCCATGAAGAGTCTGGGTGTGATCCTGGATTCCCAAATGACGATGGAAGCCCAGATGGTCACCACTCGTCAAAGGGCCTTCTTTCACCTACGCCAAGCGAGGCAGTTGGCGCCATATTTACCAAATGAGGTGCTGGCTACGGTAATCCATGCCACAGTTATGTCGAGGCTGGATTACTGCAATGCTTTGTATGTGGGCTTACCTCAAACAGCAATTCGCAAGATCCAAATTGTGCAAAATGCAGCCGCCAGACTCCTCACAAAAACACCAATGAGGTGCCATATAACGCCGTCTCTGCAGCGCTTGCATTGGGTGCCGGTTGAACACAGAGTCCTCTATAACAGTGTTTCCCAACCGGTGTGACTTGAGCGATCATCAGGTGTGCCGTGGGACATTGGAACCTCCAACCCCCTTCTCCCCCTGCCGAACACTTTTTCTTCTAATAATAATAATAATGGGTTGCTGTGAGTTTAATTATCATATATTATTATATGAGTTTAATAATAATAATAATAATGGGTTGCTGTGAGTTTAATTATCATATATTATTATATGAGTTTAATAATAATAATAATAATAATGGGTTGCTGTGAGTTTAATTATCATATATTATTATATGAGTTTAATAATAATAATAATAATAATGGGTTGCTGTGAGTTTAATTATCATATATTATTATATGAGTTTAATAATAATAATAATAATGGGCTGCTGTGAGTTTAATTATCATATATTATTATATGAGTTTAATAATAATAATAATAATGGGCTGCTGTGAGTTTAATTATCATATATTATTATATGAGTTTAATAATAATAATAATAATGGGTTGCTGTGAGTTTAATTATAATATTTTATTATGCAGTTGAATAATAATAATAATAATGGGCTGCTGTGAGTTTAATTATCATATATTATTATATGAGTTGAATAATAATAATAATAATAATAATGGGCTGCTGTGAGTTTAATTATCATATATTATTATATGAGTTGAATAATAATAATAATAATGGGTGCTGTGAGTTTAATTATCATATATTATTATGTTTAATAATAATAATAATAATGGGTTGCTGTGATAATATCATATATTATTATATGAGTTTAATAATAATAATAATAATAATGCTGCTGTGAGTTTAATTATCATATATTATTATATGAGTTGAATAATAATAATAATAATAATGGGTTGCTGTGAGTTTAATTATCATATATTATTATATGAGTTTAATAATAATAATAATAATGGGTTGCTGTGAGTTTAATTATCATCTTATTATATTTATTAATAATGGGTGAGTTTAATTAATAATAATAATAATGGGTTGCTGTGAGTTTAATTATATATTATTATTATGATTTTAATAATAATAATAATAATGGGCTGCTGTGAGTTTAATTATCATATATTATTATATGAGTTGAATAATAATAATAATAATGGGTTGCTGTGAGTTTAATTATCATATATTATTATATGAGTTTAATAATAATAATAATAATGGGCTGCTGTGAGTTTAATTATCATATATAATATAATAATAATGGGTGCTGTGAGTTTAATAATATATAATAAGTAATAATAATAATAATAATGGGTTGCTGTGAGTTTAATTATTATCATAATATATATTATTATGAGTTGAATAATAATAATAATAATGGGTTGCTGTGAGTTTAATTATCATATATTATTATATGAGTTTAATAATAATAATAATAATGGGTTGCTGTGAGTTTAATTATCATATATTATTATATATAGTTATGAGTTAATAATAATAATAATAATGGGTTGCTGTGAGTTTAATTATCATATATTATTATATGAGTTGAATAATAATAATAATAATGGGTTGCTGTGAGTTTAATTATCATATATTATTATATGAGTTGAATAATAATAATAATAATAATGGGCTGCTGTGAGTGTTCTGGGCTGCCTGGCCATGGTGTCCCAGAAGCATTATTCCCTCCTGATGTTTCTATGGCAGCCTGGGTATTTCTGTAAAACGTTCAGCCAGGCTTTGAAGCTGCAAGGCCATCCACTGCTGACCAAGGTGTCCAATGGCAACCCTCAAACCCAAGTCAAGCAGGCCAGAGTTCCTTCCTTCCTTCCTTCCCTCTCCCACCCACAGGGATAGAAACCCCGCTTGCCAAGCTCCCCGCACACCTCTGAGGGTGATGCCTTTAGCCATAGATGTGGGGGAAACATCAGGAGAGAATGCTGCTTCTGGAACAGGGAGAGGCAGCCATACGGAAAACTCACAGCAACCCATTAGTAGTAGTAGTAGTATTGTTAAATGCTATGATAACCCTGGGAGCTGAGATGCCACAAGCCAGGCCTCGGGAGCTGCAAGGCCGTCCAATGCTAATCCAGGTGGCCAAGGAACACATTCCCAAAGGCAGGCCTGGGCCAACTGCCCCCCTCCCCCCCTCCAGGACGTGTTTGGGACTCCAACTCCCAGAATCCCTCGCAGCAGCCTCAGGCCCTTTCCTCCCCCCTCCCCTCAGCCGCATCGGCCGCGAGGAACTCTGGGAGTTGGAGTCCCGAGCGCGTGAGGGAGGGAAGGCCGAGGCCTGAGCCAGGCCGGCGCTCCGAGGCCACGGGGGCGGCTGTGGGACGGCAGGCAGGCAGGCCTGTTCGGGGAGGCCTCCTCTTCCTCGGGCCCAGTGGGGCCACTCCACCCCTCTCCGCCCCGAAGGCCACTCACCTCCTCCTCCGCCCTTCGCCTCAGCCGCGCCGCCTCGGCCTCCTCCCAATGGCAATGGCGCCTGCTGCTGCTGCCAAGGGGGCGGGGCCCGAGCGACGTCACTCCCTCCCCTCCGGAGAAGAGGAGGGGCCAATGGGAAGCCGAGGGGCGGGGCCTCCGCGCTCCCGATTGGCCGCCCGCGACGTCCGTTGCCGTGTGCCGCCCTCGGCCCCGCCCCGCCTTTCTGCCGGGCTCATTTGCATGCTTAAAGGGACAGCGGCCCATTCGGGGGATCCTGGGAGAGAGAGAGAGAGAGAGAGGCCCCCTGCCCGCCCAGACCCCTTCCTTGGCCCAGAGGGGCTGCTGCTGCTGCTGCTGCCGGCCTCCTCCTCCGCCCCTCCGGCCCAGGAACCACCGCTCAGGGGCAGAGAGGGAAGGGGACGGGGCCAGGAATCCCCTGCTGGGAGGGAGGGGGGGAGAGCTGGCCCCGGTTGCTTCCTGCCTGGAACCCCCCTGCTTTGGGACACTTGCCCTCTGCTTCCTGCCCTGATTTGGGAGGGTTTTGAAAACCCCTTCATGGTCCCCCCCCCCCTTTCTGTTGAAAGCCAGCACCTCCCTCCCAACAAAGGATTCCCCCAGCCAGGCAGCAACCAGCCAGGCTTTGAAGCTGCAAGGGCATTCAGTGCTAACCAAGGTGGCCGATGACCACACACACCCCTTGCCTCCAACAGGCGAGAGCTCTTCCTTCCTTCGCCCTGGGCCTCATTCCACAGGCAGAGGTCAAGGCCAAGGTTCCCCCCCCCCCCCGACAGGAAGTCCACTCGTGCCCGGCTCTGTCCGACTCTGGCACTCGTCCCCATCTCAAAGCCCAAGAGCCGACATTGACCATAGTCACCTCCAAGGTCACGTGGCCAGCACGACTGCGTGGAGCGCCCTGACCTTCCCGCCTGAGCAGCAGTCCCTATTGATCTACTCACATTTGCATGTTTTCAACCTGCCAGGTTGGCAGGAGCTGGGGCTGGCAGTGGGAGCTCACCCTGCTCCCCGGGTGCAAACCCGCGACCTGCTTCCCGAAGAAAGGAAGGAGGGAGAGAAGAGGTCACAGAGGAGGAGGAAAGCCCTTCATCCATTCCTTCACTTACACTTCCTTCACTGATTCCTTTCTCCTTCCCTGCAAACGCGCGCACGCGGCGGAGACAAAGGGAGAGGGGAAGCACTCCCTGCCTGCCCGATAGGGAGTGCTTAGCTTACAGGCTTCTGCGCAAGGGAGCTACTGGGCATGCACGGAGGTTTCACGCATGTGCAGTTGCTCCTGCGCTCAACTTCAGCTCCAGAGCAACTGCGCCTGCGTGAAAACCTCCGCGCGTGCCCAGAAGCGGCGTCGGAGCGCACAAGGCCGGGGTCAAAAAGCAGGCAGCTGCAGCACTGTCTGAGGAACATCGGCAGGGCCAGGATGGCGCCCCACGCGGCCAGGATGGCGCCCCCTTCCCAGATGGCGCCCTAGGCAGCTGCCTACTTGGCCTATCTTGTAGGACCGCCCCTGCCCCCCCCCAGGGGACTCAGGGCGGACCACAATGCCCATGCACAGGCCAACATTCAATGCCCTTGGACATACAACATGTAAGACAGACACAGAGGCAACAGCAGGGCGAAGGGGGTGAAGCCGGCCAATCACCGCCAAGGCCGCTCTGACCTGGGTGGCCTTCCTCGGCCAGTGGTGCCGAAGTGGGCGGAGGGAGTGAGGGAGTGGCAGGCTGGGGGGCCAGAGCTGGAATTATTCACCACCACCCCCCGGAGCTGAAAATACGGGACACCAATTTTAGGGCCAACATAAGGGACGTCCCGTATAACTTGGGACACGTGGCAACCCCACCTGGAATGACACTGACTCCAATTCTCCAAAGAAGGCCACGAGAGAGCTTTCCGCAAGATGGGTGCCGCGTGTGCCCTCCGAAACCCGTGCCCTTCGGAGACTTCCAGCATTCCGGAAAGCGTGTTAGACGCTCTTGTACCGGCAGGCTTTGGGGCCTGGAATAATGGTTGGACTCCCTTCTGCTGTTGATGTTGCTTTCTTGTTGATGCTTTTAATGTGATGATGATGATGCTGTTTTAATGGGATGTTTTTAATTGTTTTATTGTGATTGGTTTGTGAGCCGCCCCGAGCCGGATGGGAGTGGCGGCACACAAGTCCGAATAAATAGATAAATAAATAAATGTTTGAATGTCTCATTGGCCACATGGATCAGCATTGAATGGCCTTGCAGCATCAAGGTCTGTCTGCATTCATCCTGCCTGTTTATTTATTTATGTATTCATTCAATTTTGTATACCGCTCCTTCCTGCAGGTCGGGGCGGTTTACAGAACAACCAATTAAAATACACATAAAAACAACAAAATACAACAAGAGTTACATAAAAAGCATATAAAACATTGGTCAGCTAAGGGACAAGGTCATCGTATCCGGGAAAAGCTTTATTTATTTATTTATTTATTTATTAGTTTTTACATGCCCTCCGGAAAGGAACTAGCTCTGTGATGGCACGAACATCGTCCGGCAATGCATCCCATAGTGCCGGGGCCACCGCTGAGAAAGCTCGTGGTCTTGTCGTAGAGAGATGGTAGGAGCGGACTGATGGAACTGTGAAGAGATTTCGCTCTTCTGAACGTAGTGATCTTGGGGGAACGTACGGGGTGAGACGGTCCCTCAGGTACACTGGCCCTAGACCATACAAGGCCTTATAGGTCAGAACCAGCACCTTGAAAACAATTCGGTACTCAACTGGTAGCCAGTGCAATTGCTGCAGGATGGGGGTGATATGCTCTCTCATCGGTGCGCCCCCCAGTAATCGAGCGGCACCATTTTGCACCAGCTTGAGTTTCCGGATTGTCGACAAGGGAAGGCCAATGTAGAGGGCGTTACAGTAGTCTAGCCTCGAGATGACCGTTGCCTGGATTACCGTGGCCAGGTCATCCCTGGATAGGTAAGGAGCCAGCCGCCTAGCCTGTCGAAGATGGAAAAATGCTATCCTGCTAACCGTGGAGACCTGGGTCTCCATGGATAGCAGTGGGTCCAACTGGACCCCCAGGCTTTTTACCAAGGGTGACGGGCATAACTGCTCGCCATCCAGGGTAGGCAACCGGCACTCACCCATACCAGGGCGACCCAACCACAGGATCTCCGTCTTCGATGGATTCACCTGCCGCCGGCTGGAACGCAGCCATCCAGTCACGGCTTCTAGGCTTTGATGGAAACAATCGGGTACGTTGTCCGGCCTGCCATCCATTCTCAGCACCAGCTGGGTGTCGTCAGCGTACTGATAACACTCCAGACCAAAATCACGAACCAGCTGGGCCAGCGGACACATGTAGGTGTTGAACAATATCTGTGGAATGATGTCAGGGTGGGAGAAGGAACTCTGGGTGCATGTCTGAATGTTCCTGTCATGCTCACTGTAGTAGCTCAAAATAACTCACAAGACACGTCCCGGAATTTAGTCAGAACTTTTACTAAAGGAAATCAAAACATTGTTAAAGCCAACAGCATCACCATTGAATACATCGTACATTTTAAACTCTAACAGCTATGTTAATTAATCAAGACTATCAAATGAACCCTATTCAGTCACTCATTGACACACCCAACCAAGTGGAATCGCCTAGACATCAATTGGTATTGAAAAGAATACTTGAAACTTAACTCTATTGCCAACTAGGAATCCTAGCAAGACCTCTCCTTCATCACAAGACCATTTCTATTTCCAACACAACAAAACACCTTTTCGTCTAATTGCAAACCTTACTCTTCTCTAAATTTCTGGACACGATGTCTCAATGCATCACAAACAGCCTCTTTGTCTACTTAACTACATTCAAAGATCTATTTCTTTAGCCTAATTCAAACACCATTAAGACACCTCTAAGGTACGTCAACTAAACCACGAAGTCATGTGCCTGAGAGAGCGCATTCTTGTCAAACCAATAACCCAAAACATCAGACTACATGCCTGGGATCACATGCACCGAAAAGAATCTACCTTCTAACGGTTAATAGCTAAGTAATAACTAAAACACCTATCCTTGCACCACCAAGGAGCCACCCCCTTGAAGCCTCTAATTGGCAATGCCCTATGCATTTCTCTAAATCACCCTCATCCATCCTCCACCTCAAAATAAGCAAACCTACCACTTGTATCTGCCTAAGTAACAATTGCCATCTTTGCTCTGCCTTCACGTTGTGAACATCCCTTATTTAAACATCTAATAAACAATTCTAACTATTGAAGATCTTTAACAAAACCAAACGTTCTATTTTCTCTAAAGCCGAACAATATTTCACCTCACAAAACAGCTTATTCAAGATCAATTGTCACTCTTTAACACAACTCCCTGACGGGTCAACATACACTGTTGTGATTGAGCCTTCAGCTACTACTACTAGTAGTATTGGGGAAGATGCTGGGTCAATAGCATCAAGCAATAGTATGGCCTGGGGTTTGGCTCTGGGTGACCAGGACTCGGCAGCTGGGAGGAAAAGGGCTGCTAGTGATTCTAGTGAGGAAGGATTGGAACAGAGAAAAAGGATCCGGCAGATACTTAGAGCACTTTCTGATTCAGACACTTTCCAAGGTTTTTCTGGGGAAGAAGAAATGGGGTCAGAGGAAAGTGATACGGATTTAGATTCAACATTGGTTCAGGAAGTAAGGGATGTGTGTAACGAAGAGTCTAATTCTGACACGTTTTGTGGCTTTGACGGTGATTTATACTGGCCTTCTGGGGGTTCAGAAACAGATTGGGACTCTAAGCATGCAACAGCGTTGGCAAGAGTGGAGGCCAACACAGAGCACAGCAGCTGTAGGAGATAAAGCAGCTGGCGCTCATGATCAAGGAGAGTCTTCAGAAGACAGTGGTGTGTAAATGCTATTTAAGAAGTGGGTTTTGGGACTGTCTTTGCGGCGGTCAAAGAGTTGATGTCTGGTTCTTGTCTCTGACTCTCCTGTGTTCCTGATATCAAGTACCTTGTTCCAGTTTCCTGATACTTGTGAGTTATGGGCTATTTCTCCACTTTGTTCTTGGGGTGAGCTGCTGTGGCAGCTCTAGCTGATGTTTGGGCAAAGGTGGGGGTTTGGAATTCAGTGTATGCTTTTCTGTTTAGTTACCTGCCATGTGTCCCTGGCTTGCTCTCCGCTGAGTTTACATGAGTTCCTGCTACAAGAACCTGGTATTGTATTGAAATGGAGAGAGGCTGGCATTGTGTTATGGGGGCTATGGTTTGTGCTATTCATGTATACTCAGCTCCTGTGACCCTTGGAACGGCTCCTCCTTTTCATCTGCCTTTCTCCTGCGTTGGATTTCTGGACCGGACTCGTGACTACTCTTCTGGATTCTCCCTTTGGACTTCGCAGACGGACGTCTAGTGTTGGTTTGGGGCTGTTTTGTTGCTTTATTTTGTGGGACTTTTTGTCTGGGATTTTTGAGGGATTTTTGAGCCGAAGTTGGCTACTTTTTTCCCGTCCTTTCTCCAACTATTGTTAAATAAACTTTTTGTTTTCCCCTTTTACTCCTGGGTCTGGCTTTGGAGTCACTGAATTTTAACATACACCACATCAGAACATGCGCCTGAGCACAATGCTCCGAATAACTTTTACCCCAGAACAATCAAAGTAATAATCCCTTTCCATCTTCACGCAATCCCAAAGGAATCTCAACATTTTGCTCTCTCTCCATCTTGACACATTTTGTACTTAAAGGCATCAGTTCACATCTTCCAAAACATGGGCAACTTCATGCTCACACGACGACAGGAACCTCGACGTGATCTCTCTTGACCAAAAGAAACAACACACTCTTAAGACGTTCGCACGGGAAACGCCAAACACCGCCTGTGCTTTAGATCACGAAACCCTTTTCACAAATCTAACTTACGCACCAACTTCACCTAAACTGCAGGTCCCAAACCCACCTTTTCTACTTAATAAAAATACCTTTATAAGAATTGACCCAACAAAATGCCAACTTCACAACCTAGAATTACTATCACCTGTTTACAACTCTGCGTTCAACCAACTGCGTAGTTCACACCAACTTGTACCTCAAATCCACTCTCTTCCCGCCAAATGCTTGGTCAGGAGACACCACTTCAAAAACTACAGAGCCCAAAATCCTCACATGAAAACCCCACAAGGAAAACCACACCTTCCTTCTGAGTCTTTCTCCACTATCTATATTCCCAAGTTGTCATGTAGCATTATTGACACACGCTCACAGCTTCACAATGTATCTCAACACACTAAAATGTTACAGAACCAAAATCACATCATTTGAGCATTTTTTAAACAATGTACACATCTCTCGCTGCTTCTCTCGTCGGCTCAATTAATTCTCGGACCGGCCTGAGAATCCCACCAGAACATCATCCATTTCCCTTCCCTCAAACCTCTCTCTACAGACACGTGTCGGTGAGGGACCATCAGCAGAACCCTCAAAACAGGCCCACATCCCCCGAGGTGACAAGCCAGCCACACTTTCTCCTTTTTCGGCTGTCCGGCTATGAACCCAACTCCCTCCGGAGATCGCTGTCTCCATAACTCCCAGTACATTCGTGGGTCCATATCTATTAGCCGTAGCCCTAACTCAATGCAAACATTTCCCACATGGCAATTTAATGACATGACAGAAATGTAAATCCTAAAGCCAATGCTTAGTCTCAAATCAAAATCCATGCTTTGGTCCTGGTCGCCATGCATTTTAAGTCCTTCCGAAAATCCATTGAGGGTAGGAACTACATCTCCCATCCCCCCTTCGGTCATCTCCAAGTTCACTCCTTGGATACCTCCAGCAGTTGGAGGAGGTTAAAGTCAACAGAAACCGCTCCAACGGGATATCCTGCCGAATATCCCCCGGCTGCGTCCGCACCTCGGCTCAGCGGATCCACCTCCTCACTCCACAGTTGGGGCCGTATCAGCGGCTTCTCTCCTGCAGCCATCGGCTGAAGCGGTTCCAACAGCTGCTTCTGCTCCGCGGCTCTAGGTGGGGGCTTAGCTTTGCTCGGCCACACCCACTCCCCAAACTTTCCTTGCATCCTGGGCTGCTTCACCTGCTGCTCTTCCTCTTTCCGCGTCGTCAGCGTACTGGTGGCACTCCAGCCCAAAACTACGTACCAGCTGAGCAAGTGGTCGCATGTAGATGTTAAATAGCAAAGGGGAGAGGATGGCCCCCTGAGGGACCCCACAAGGTAGGGGAATCCCCCCGAGGCCAGCTCCCCTCTTAACACTCGCTGTTTCCGATTGTGGAAGAACAAGGACAGTCAGTTCAAGGCTGTCCCCCTCACTCCAGCCACGGCAAAAGATCGCAATCGACTGTATCAAACGCTGCTGTGAGGTCCAATAACACAAGCAGTGCCGATCCGCCTTGATCAAGCTGGCAGCGTAGCTGGTCTGTGATGGAAACCAAGCCCGTCTCCGTCCCGTGCCCCATACGGAAACCGGGCCGGAAGGGATCTAGTCCGGCTGTGTCATTTAGGAAGGTCTGCAACTGCTCCATTGCCGCCCTCTCCATCACTTTGCCCAGAAACGACAAATTCGAAACTGGGCGGTAATGGGAAGGAACCGAGGGATCTGACCCTGGTTTTTTCAGCAATGGAGAGACCACAGCCTCTTTCAAACCCTCTGGACAGACGCCGTGCTCAAGGGAGCTGTTTATTATATTCAACAGAGGGTCACGTAGACCCTCCAGGCAAGATTTCACTAGCCAGGAGGGACACGGATCGAGGGAGCATGTGGTCGATCTAGATGCAGTTACAATCCTATCGACAGCCTCTGCGTCCAGCGGTTGGAATCGGTCGAAGGTGGGCCCAGCGAGCGGCCACAGGGTCTCAATTGTGGCTGGAAGGTCCCAACGGAGGGCCGAGATCTTGTCTGCAAAATAGCTTTGGAAAACCTCGGCAGTAAGGGCCTGATCATTTTTTGGAATGGTACACCCCCTCGTTAATGACCGAATTATCTTAAACAATTGAGCCGGGCGTGAGCTAGCAGACGCTATCATGGTTGCGTAATATAATTTTTTCGCCTCCTTGATAGCATGCTCATAAGCATCCACAAACTGCTTATAATCTGATATCGATCCTTCGTCACGGAATTTCCGCCACACGCTCTCTAGCCATCTCTTCTCTCGCTTCATCGATTGAAGCTCCCCGGTAAACCAGGGCGATCGATTTCTGTGAGTTCGGAGAGGGCGTCTGGGGCAATCTCGTCGAGTGCACAAGACAGTTTGGTGTTCCATGCGTCCACTTGCAACTCGATCGAGGTGCTGATAGGCTCCAGATCCCTCAGAGCATTCAGTAACCTACTAAGTTCCATAAGTCTCTTCGGGCGAACCCAAATCTGTTCGGTGCCCTTGCAGGGAGGTGGAGCTAGCTCTAATCGGATTCTCAGGGCACAGTGGTCCGACCATGGTACCTCTAAGACAGAGGCTAGGGTCACTTGGATTCCTGAACTGAAGACCAGGTCCAGTGTGTGTCCAGCCTGATGTGTGGGCCCAGTATCACAAAGTGAGAGACCGAGTGTCGCCATGGTCGACACTAGGACCGCAGCTGAAGACGAAAATGAGGCCACATCGGCATGTGCGTTGAAGTCCCCCAAGACAATCACTCTGGGAAACCTCAAGTCCGACACAGTCTCTATCAGCTGGAATAGGCTTTCTGCTGGTGCGCTAGGCACACGGTACACCAGCAGGAAGGCTATACTCTCCTGTGAATCCCACCCAAGGCCAGCACTCTCAATACCTGTGGTGTTCAACCGCCCTGAGAATAACATATCACGCCGCTGAGAGATAACATATCACGTTCTTGAAGGATGATATCGCATCCTGTAACCAGGTTTCGGTAAAAATGCTCCCACTTCCGTGAGAAATTCCCTGGTTGTAGCTGTTGTATTCTGTTTTATTCCTGAGTCTAGTCCCAACACCAGAGAGGAAGGGGAGGTAACTGGTTGCCTGCCTCGGGATAGAGCACAGGTCAGAGGGAGGCCGAATCTCTAGACGATAAATTCAGCCTGGATCGTCGGGTTTGATATTCACCCCAGATCCAGCCCTACGATTCTTTGTGGGTCTAGCTTGCGGCACATCCCCTGAATGAAGACACATAAGTAAGCAGGTGGTCTGGTTTTTTGTTAAGTGCCTCAATATGTTGAAGGAAGAGGCACACGGTTCGACCCATTAAGTCACCAAAATGTGGGAATTCAGCATTCAGCAGTGTCCCAAAATTGTCCTCGGTAAAGTGAGATCAAAGAAACCCCCCAAAGGAAAAAAGGAAAATAATTTCTAAGTGGTATCAAACCTCCCTTCAATTAGCACACATAATGGAAAATCAACAAAGATCCGCATAGTTAAAGCAATGGTATTCCCCGTAGTATCCTACGGATGTGAGAGCTGGACCTTAGGGAAGGCTGAGCAAAGGAAGAGAGATGCTTTTGAACTGTGGTGCTGGAGGAAAGTTCTGAGAGTGCCTTGGACCGGAAGAAGATCCAACCAGTCTGTAATCCAGGAAAGAGAGCCCGGCTGCTCATTGGAAGGAAGGAGATGAGAGGCAAAGAGGAAGTCCTTTGGCCACATCATGAGAGGACAGGAAAGCTCGGAGAAGGGAAGGATGCTGGGGGAAAGGGAAGGAAAAAGGAAGAGGGGCCGACCCAGGGCAAGGCGGGTGGGTGGCGTCCTTGAAGGGACTGGCTTGAACTTGAAGGAGCTGTGGGTGGTGAAGGCTGACAGGGAGCTCTGGCGTGGGGTGGTCCAGGAGGTCACGAAGAACCGGAAGCGACTGAACGAATGAACAACAAGAAGAACGGGAAATATTTCAGACAAGTGTGGCATGACTGTGGGGGGAGAGGTTCATTCTTCCACGTGTGGAGGGATTGTGGAAAATTCAGAACAAAGTCCTTTGATGTGAAGCTCCGAGCGAAGGTCTGTCCACACTCCAGGCATTTACAGGGTTTCTCCCCAATATGGATTCTTGGGTGTCTCCGCAGAGTTCCAGTCAGAGCGAAGGTCTGCCCACACTCCAGGCATTTACAGGGTTTCTCCCCAGTATGGATTCTTGAGATGTCTCCATAGATTTCCAGTCAGAGCTGAAGGTCTGCCCACACTCCAGGCATTTACAGGGTTTTCCCAGTTTGCAATCCATGGATTCTTTTTGTCCCAGTATGCAGTTCCAGTCAGAGCGAAGCTCTGCCCAAACTCCAGGCATTTACAGGGTTTCTCCCCAGTGTGGAGTCTTTTGTGTCTACGTTTCCAGTCAGAGCGAAGCTCTGCCCACACTCCAGGCATTTACAGGGTTTCTCCCCAGTGTGGATTCTTTGATGTCTACGCAGAGTTCCAGTCAGAGCGAAGGTCTGCCCACACTCCAGGCATTTACAGGGTTTCTCCCCAATATGGATTCTTGGGTGTCGGAGTTCCAGTCAGAGTTCCAGTCAGAGCTCCCCAATATGAAGGTCTGCCCAAACTCCAGGCATTTACAGGGTTTCTCCCCAATGTGGATTCTTTGATGTCTACGTAGAGTTCCAGTCAGAGCGAAGGTCTGTCCACACTCCAGGCATTTACAGGGTTTCTCCCCAGTGTGGATTCTTGGATGTGAACGCAGAGTTCCAGTCAGAGCGAAGCTCTGTCCACACTCCAGGCATTTACAGGGTTTCTCCCCAATGTGGATTCTTGGATGTCAGTCAGAGCGCTAGAGTTCCAGTCAGAGCCAGAAGCTCTGCCCACACTCCAGGCATTTAAAGGGCTTCTCCCCAGTGTGGATTCTTGGGTGTCTACGCAGAGTTCCAGTCAGAGCGAAGCTCTGTCCACACTCCAGGCATTTATAGGGTTTCTCCCCAGTGTGGCTCCTTTGATGTCTCCAGTAGAGTTCCAGTCAGAGCGAAGCTCTGCCCACACTCCAGGCATTTACAGGGTTTCTCCCCAATTTGGATTCTTGGGTGTCTACGCAGAGTTCCAGTCAGAGCGAAGGTCTGCCCACACTCCAGGCATTTACAGGGTTTCTCCCCAATATGGATTCTTGGGTGTCTACGCAGAGTTCCAGTCAGAGCGAAGGTCTCCCCACACTCCAGGCATTTACAGGGTTTCTCCCCAGTGTGGATTCCTTTTGGGTGTCTACGCAGAGTTCCAGTCAGAGCGAAGGTCTGCCCACACTCCAGGCATTTACAGGGTTTCTCCCCAATATTTTTTCTTGGGTGTCTCCGCAGAGTTCCAGTCAGAGCGAAGGTCTGCCCAAACTCCAGGCATTTACAGGGTTTCTCCCCAATATGGATTCTTGGGTGTCTGACGGCATTTACAGGGTTTCTCCGCAGAGTTCCAGTCAGAGCGAAGGTCTGTCCACACTCCAGGCATTTACAGGGTTTCTCCCCAATATGGATTCTTGGGTGTCTACGCAGAGTTCCAGTCAGAGCGAAGGTCTGCCCAAACTCCAGGCATTTACAGGGTTTCTCCCCAGGGATTCTTCCAGTCAGAGCGAAGGTCTGCCCAAACTCCAGGCCAATATGGATTCTTGGGTGTCTACGCAGAGTTCCAGTCAGAGCGAAGGTCTGCCCAAACTCCAGGCATTTACAGGGTTTCTCCCAATATGGATTCTTGGGTGTCTACGCAGAGTTCCAGTCAGAGCGAAGGTCTGCCCACACTCCAGGCATTTACAGGGTTTCTCCCCAATATGGATTCTTGGGTGTCTACGCAGAGTTCCAGTCAGAGCGAAGGTCTGCCCACACTCCAGGCATTTACAGGGTTTCTCCCCAATATGGATTCTTGGGTGTCTACGCAGAGTTCCAGTCAGAGCGAAGGTCTGCCCAAACTCCAGGCATTTACAGGGTTTCTCCCCAATATGGATTCTTGGGTGTCTCCGCAGAGTTCCAGTCAGAGCGAAGGTCTGCCCAAACTCCAGGCATTTACAGGGTTTCTCCCCAATATGGATTCTTGGGTGTCTACGCAGAGTTCCAGTCAGAGCGAAGGTCTGCCCAAACTCCAGGCATTTACAGGGTTTCTCCCAATATGGATTCTTGGGTGTCTACGCAGAGTTCCAGTCAGAGCGAAGGTCTGCCCAAACTCCAGGCATTTACAGGGTTTCTCCCCAATATGGATTCTTGGGTGTCTACGCAGAGTTCCAGTCAGAGCGAAGGTCTGCCCACACTCCAGGCATTTACAGGGTTTCTCCCCAATATGGATTCTTGGGTGTCTACGCAGAGTTCCAGTCAGAGCGAAGGTCTGTCCACACTCCAGGCATTCATAAGCCTTCTCCCCAGTGCGAGTCGTGAGATGTGAACATAGATTTGCACTGGAACTGAAAGTCTCTCTACACTGCAGGCATTTATAAGGTATTTCCCAGTTTGCATCCCTTGATGTATATTTCTCCCAGTATGCAGATTGGGTTTCTGAGTGAAGCTCTGTCCACACTAAGGGCATGAAGAGGGTTTTGCTCCAGTGTGAGTCCTTCCATGTTTACGTAGATATGCAGCCTGAACAAAGCTCTTTCCACACTCCAGGCATTTATAGGGTTTCTCCCCAGTGTGAATCCTTTGATGTGAGCGTAGATGTCCACTCTCAGTGAAGCTCTTTCCACACTCCAGGCATTTAAAGGGTTTCTCTCAAGTGTGAATCCTTTGGTGTGAATGTAGACTTTCATTACGAGCGAAGCTCTTTCCACACTCCTGGCATACATAGGGTTTCACCCCAGTGTGAGTTCTTTGATGTGAGTGTAGACTTCCATTACGAGCGAAGCTCTGTCCACACTCCAGGCATTTATAAGGTGTGAGTTCTTAGATGTCTTTGCAGAGTTCCACTACGAGAGAAGCTCTTTCCACACTCCAGGCATTCAAAGGGTTTCTCCCCAGTGTGAATCCTTTGATGTCTACGTAGATGTGAACCCCGAGAGAAACTCTTTCCACACTCTAGGCATTTAAAGGGTTTCTCCCCAGTGTGAGTCTTTTGATGTGAATGTAGATGTGAACTGTAAGCGAAATTCTTTCCACATTCAAGACATTTATAGGGTTTCTCCCCAGTGTGAGTCCTTTGATGTGAACGTAGAGTTGAACTGTAGGTGAAATTTTGTCCACATTCTAGGCATTTATAGGGTTTCTCCCCAGTGTGAGTCCTTTGATGTCTACGTAGACCTCCATTTTCAGAGAAGCTCTGTCCACACTCCAGGCATTTATAGGGTTTCTCCCCAGTGTGAGTCCTTTGATGTGTACGTAGACTTGAACGGCAGGTGAAACTCTTTCCACACTCTAGGCATGTATAGGGTTTCTCTGCCATATCAACAGTAATAGGGGTGTCTAATTCCAATACACATACTTGACTCCTTTTTTCTTTCTTTTCTGTGAGCTCAAGAATTCTGCAACATCATCACCTTGAGAGGATTTCTTCTTCCTATATTATTGGTTTCTTTACTGCATCCAAGAGGTGGCTCCATAGAATCCTCTTTTCCCTGGTTAAGAAAGAAATGAAAATTATTATTATTTTATTGATTTATAGCCTGCTTTATCTCCCCTCATGGATACTCAAAGCAGCTGAACATAAAACATCAGCATACAATTTAAAACATAAAAATATGCAGACATTAAAACAGAATTAAATATGAACTGTATTTAAAAACCATTAAAACATACTCAAGGTTCAAAAGCACAACAACCCCTGAATTAATCTTTAAAATCTTCTTCTTTAAAAGCCTGCCTGAATAAAAAGGTTTAGCCTGCTGCAGTCAGGAAAACAGCCAGGAGGGGGCCATCTTGGCCTCTGTGAGGAGGGAGTTCCAGAGTCAAGGGCTAGACACCCAAGCTTGGGGGGGCAACAAGGGGGCTTTCACAAGGGTTGCCATCATAAAACACGTATTTCTGATGGTCTTAGGAACTCTTTTGACAGAGAAGGCTGAAGATCTCTCCGTCTGTGTTTCTCTTCCTTTTTGGTGTTTGTGAACTACAACTTCCAGAATTCAAAAACAGCCCCCAATCCCACCAGTATGTAATGTGGCCATGTAGGTAGTATGCCAAGTTTGGTGCAGATCCATTGTTGGCTGGGTTCAGAGTGCTGATTGCAGATGAACTATAAATCCCAGTAACTACAACTCCCAAATGTCAAGCTCTATTCTCCCCAAACTCCTCCAGTTTCACATTTGGGTATACTGAATATGCGTACCAAGTTTGGTCCAGATCCATCATTGCTTGAGTCCATAGTGCTCTCTGTATGTAGGTGAACTACAACGCCAAAACTCAAGGTCAATGCTTGCCAAACCCTTCCAGTATTTGCTGTTGGTCATGGGAGTTCTGTGTGCCAAGTTTGATTCATTTCCATCATTGGTGGAGTTCAGAATGCTCTTTGATTGAACGTGAAGTATAAATCCCAGCAACTACAACTCCCAAATGAAAAAGTCAATCCCTCCCATCCCCACTGGTATTCAAATTTGGGCCGTGAAGACCATTGCCATCTTATATATATTTCAGATATTGAATTGAACGGTATCATACCGACATTGTATATGAATCCGCAGATACTATGTGAAGCCGCAGATATCACTGCCTAATATTGTGCCCTGATGAAGTTCCAGTTAATGGAATGAAACGGGTTGGATCCAACGACGTATTCCCATAGGCCTGGGCTTCTTAGTAGGGTTTGGCTTTTGTTATCGATACGCACACAGCTCGAGTTTCATCACTAGCTTCGGCTTTTTCATGGGAATCTACATGGCAGAGGAGTTCCCTCCAGCATCGGCTTGATTTTGGCTCCCTGATTAGCATCGACTCTCTCATCAGGATTCACACGACTGAGAGGTTCCCTTGAGCATTTGCTCCGGAGTCCTACATGGCAAGGAACATGTTTCTTTATATTGACTCTTGAGGCTATTTGCATGTGGATTTACCTATTTCTACTATATCCAAGTATGCCTTACCTCATTCGAGGAGGTCGAATCCCGTCTGTGGCTGCGTAGTCTAGCGATAGCTGCCGAAATCTCAGGTCCCGTGGGATTTGCGGCCGGCCTGGGCGCGTGCCTCCTCCTCCCTCGCGGCTGCTTCCAGGCCAGCCCCCATTCCCTCAGAGAGAGGGAGGGAGGAGGGGAGGGAGGCAGGGAAAGCCCCCCCCCTGGCTCCGTCCTCTTCCTGTGGAGAACCCTCGCTTCCCGCCCCGTGGATGGGAGAGCCGCCGCACCCGGCCTGAGCTTGGCCTCGGCTCCAGCAGGGCTCTTCGGGGACGGCAGTGGTATTGGCGCTTCGGCCCTGTGGCGGGGCTCCCGCAGTATGGGTAAGGAAGGGCCTGGCTCGAATCAATCAATCTAAAAACAGTTGGAAGTTGTTTGAGGTGGGGAGGGGTCCCTCAGAGTCGGTTTCCTTGGCGACACTATCTTCCCCTCCACTGCGCCCCCTCCCCCTAGTTGTGCTGCCTTCTCCCGGCGTGCAGGGCGCAACGTGGCTTCCTTTGCTTTGGACTGTGGACAGGACAATTCTTTTTCCGCCAGAGAGGAATACGTGTTATACAAAAATTGGGGTAATGTAGACCGACCTTTTTGTTACCTTAGGGACCTCCCTCACACTGTGTTTGTCCGGATTTTACCTAAGTTGTATGGATATTGAATTTGCAATTACGATTGATGTTATAAGTAATTTTGATACTTGATAAATATTACATATATACTTTGGAAAGTCACGCATATATAATATAATATAGATGTTTAAATAGAGCATTGTGGTATATTCATGGATTTCCTTTCCCGGATTGTTTGTAGATGTTCCAGAATAGGCAAACCAGACAATCTCCACGTCAACACAAGTAAACAACAAGAATTGTAAGTTACATACTTGTGACCATCTTTCTTCAAGTGGTGCTCTGTGAATTCACACTTATGGAGTGACTGCGCCTGCGCATGCCTCAACGGAAACTTCCCTAGTTCAAATTTTTCCAAGTTTTGGCGGTAACCGCACCCAGCCTCCCGGAGGGCATATAAGCCGCTCCATGCTCGCCCTCTCCATTCCTACGCCGCAAAGTCAATGAGAGAAGGGAGAGGTTTGTAAGAGGGGAAGGCTGGGCGGGTTAGTGTGAATTCACAGAGCACTACTCCAAGAAAGATGGTCACAGGTATGTAACCTACCATTTTTCTTCGTGGTGTCTGTGAATACACACTTACGGAGATTTAGCAAGCTAAGGTCCAGGAGGCAGGGAATACAACCGACCACTGTATGAGGACCAAACAAGTTTTATTGCAACAAGCAATTCAATAATAAAACACCGGGCAGAGCCCAAGAACGTAACATGAGACAACAGTCCCACAAGTGTCATAAACATTAAATAACAGGACAAATGTCCAAGTAAACTTCAGGGTACGCAGACCCCAAAGCTCAACGAGCAGGTAGTGCATATGAGAAGTGACTCCCCATAAGGGGAGGAAAGCGTGCTTAATGAGGTAATAACAGAACTACGGTGCCCCCGAAAAAACACAAAGGCACGGTACACAAATATGTTATTGAACAACAAGAGTCCCTCTCACAGAGAGGGGAAATACAGGGATGAAAAAAAACCCATGTATATGAATAGGAACACTGACTCGACATCGAGAACGTACGGTATCGATATCACAGACATCATACAAAAAAGGCGGCACTAGCAATGTACACATGATCTGGCAGCAAAAAGGTTACAGAGGGCAGGAAGATACCACTGAGCGCCCGAAGGCCGTGTCCCTTCTATACCTAGGGTCTACCCGATAGTGAGATACAAAAGTAAACAGGTTTGCCCTAATGGTGGCCCTGCAAATTGAGTCCAATGGGACTCTCTCAGAAAAGCGGTTGAGGCCGCCATCGCTCTCGTCGATCGGCCTTTGACCCTCGGAGGAGGTGGTTGCCGAGCCAGTTCGTAGCAAAGTTCGATCAAGGAGGCAACCGAGTTCGAAAGACACTGAGAAGAGACTGGGAGACCCAGTTTATCCACAGCGTACGGTACAAAAAGTCTAGGCGTTTTGCGGGACACAGCAGTCCTGTCCCGGTAAAAGAGTAAGGCACACCTGGCGTGCATAACGGAGACCTGGTTGGAGGAAGCTGGAGGGGTTAATCTCACTCAGCTTTGTCCTCCAGTTTATGCCGTGCAACATCAGCCGAGACCTGGGGGGCGGGGAGGTGGAGTTAAGAACATAAGAACATAAGAAGAGCCATGCTGAATCGGACCTCAGCCCATCTAGCCCAGCATTCTGTATCACACAGTGGCCCACCAGTTGTACACGGGGATCTCGAGCAGAAGGGAGGGCAAAACCCTGACCTGCTCCCGACCCCCCACAACCAGTACCCAGGGAAATCCTGCCTACCTCAACCAACTCCGAGGTGGCACTTGAATGTCCTTTTCAGTAACTACCGATACACTTGGTATCCATGAATCTGTCTAATCCTGCCTTGAAGCTGTCCAGGCTGACCGCTGTCACCACCTCTTCTGGAAGTAAATTCCATAACCCAATGACCCTCTGGGTGAAGAAATATTTCCCTTTATTGGTCCTAATTTTCCTACCTTGGAGCTTCAGGGAGTGCCCTCTAGTCCTAGTGTTTTGTGACAAAGAAAATAATTTTTCTTTATTCACCTTTTCTATCCCATGCATGATTTTATACACTTCGATCAAGTCACCTCTTAAACGCCGTCTTTCAAGGCTGAAAAGACCAAGGCGTTGCAACCTGATTTCTTAAAGGGAGCCGCTCCATCCCTTGGATCATTCTTGTTGCCCTTTTCTGTACCTTTTCCAGTTCTGTTATATCCTTCTTAAGGTGTGGAGACCAGAATTGTACACAGTACTCCAAATGTGGCCTTACCATAGATTTGTAGAGAGGTAATACAACATTTGCTGACCTATTTTCGATTCCCTTTCTGATCATGCCTAGCATAGAATTTGCTTTTTTCACTGCTGCTGCGCACTGGGTTGACATCTTCATTGAGCTGTCCACCAAGACCCCAAGATCCCTTTCCTGGTTTGTCTCGGAAAGCTTTGACCCCATCAATTTGTAGGTGTAGTTGGGGTTCTTTGCCCCGATGTGCATGACTTTACACTTGTTTAGGTTAAAATGCATTTGCCACTTTGTTGCCCATTCACTCAATTTCGAGAGATCTTTCTGGAGCTCTTTACAATCAGTTTCATTTTTAACTACCCTGAACAATTTAGTGTCGTCTGCAAACTTTGCTACCTCAGAATTCACTCCTACATCCAGATCATTAATGAATAAATTAAAAAGTAACGGACCCAAAACTGAACCTTGGGGTACGCCACTTCTCACCTCTTTCCACCCAGAGAAATGTCCGTTTATTACCACCCTTTGTTTCCTACAGTTTAGCCAGGTTCCAATCCAGGACAAGACCTGTCCCCTGATTCCATGGCTGAAGAGCTTATTTAGGAGCCTTTGGTGAGGGACTTTGTCAAAAGCCTTTTGAAAGTCAAGGTAAACAATATCGACTGGGTCCCCTTTATCTATGTGTTTATTTACACCCTCAAAGAATTCTATCAAGTTAGTAAGACATGATTTGCCTTTGCAGAAACCATGTTGATTTTCCTTCAGCAATGCCTGTTCTTCTATGTGCTTAGTAATTTTTTCTTTAATAATGGTTTCCATCACTTTGCCTGGAACTGAGGTTAGACTAACTGGCCTATAATTTCCTGGATCACCCCTGGATCCTTTCTTGAAGATCAGTTACATTTGCCTCCTCCAGTCCTCGGGTACAGTGCCTGATCTTAGAGAAAGGTTATATATTTTGGCTAGAATTTCAGCAATTTCACACTTGAGTTTCCTTAAGAACTCTGGGGTGGATGCCATCTGGCCCTGGTGATTTGTTGACATTTAGTTTAGTAAGGCATGTGAGAACATCTTCCTTGTTTATCTCTATCTGTTTTAATTCTTTTAATTCCCTCCCTGAAAAAAACTGACTCAGCTGCAGGCATATGTTGTCTGTCCTCCTGTGTGAAAACGGAGGCAAAGAAGTCGTTTAGCCGCTCGGCAATCTCCTTGTCTTCACTTATTGTCCCTTTCTTACCATTTTCGTCAAGTGGCCCAACTGCTTTTCTAGTTGGGTTTCTACTTCTGATGTACTTAAAGAAGTTTTTGCTATTTTTTTAAATATTCTTAGCTATATGTGCCTCAAAATCTCTCTTGGCTTTCCTGACTGTTGCTTTGCATTTAGTTTGCCAGAGCTTGTGTTCCTTTCTGTTCTCCTCAGTAGGAAGAGCCTTCCATTTCTTAAATGAGTTTTTCTTCTTTCCAATCACATCTTTTACTTCTGGATTTCGTCCTCCATACTTGGCATTTCACCCTCTCGAACCGGAAGCTGCCCAGCTCCTGTCGACTTTCCCCTAGGAATCAGTTTAAAAGCTGCTCTGAAATCTTTTTTAATATTAGTCGCCAGCAGTCTGGTTCCATTTTCGTTCAAGTGTAACCCGTCCCTTTGTACAGGTCTGGCTTTCCTGAAAATGTTCCCAGTTCCTAACAAATCTAAAACCTTCCTCTCGACACCACTGCCTCATCCACGCATTGAAGCTCCTGAGCTCTGCCTGTCTGGCTGTCCCTGCGCGTGGAACAGGTAGCATTTCCGAGAATGCTACCTTTGAGGTCCTGGACCTTAATCTTCTACCTAGCAACCTAAATTTGGCTTCCAGGACCATCCGCTTAGCCTTCCCAATGTCATTGGTACCAACGTGTACCACGACCACTGGCTCCACCCCAGCACTATCTACCAGCCTATCTAGATGCCTCGTAATGTCCGACCTTTGCACCCGGCAGGCAATTTACATGTTGAACATGTCTCAAAGAGAAACGACAACGCAGAAAGAATCGCAACTTGGAAACAACATCACCCAAGGAGACTTTCTGCTGTGCTTTCTGCAACCGGACTTGCCTATCTCGGATTGGCCTTTTTAGTCATCAGCGGGCTTGTAGAAAGTGTGGGATGAGTCCTTCCTGAATCTTCGTTCGTGAAGAAAAACCAAGAAGATCTGTTGTATATGTATATGTGTGCCTATAATAAACATTTGTTTGTTTTTTTTAAAAAAGGGTGTTTAATTGCAATACAGATACTTGACTCCCTTTTTCTTTCTTATCTGTGAGGTCAAGAATTCTGTGAGATCATCACCTTGAGAGGATTTCTTCTTCCTATATTATTGGTTTCTTTCCTGCATCCAAGAGGTGGCTCCACAGAATCCTCATTTACCTGGTTAAGAAAGAAGTGAAAGAGTTATTATTATTATTTATTTATTTATAGCGTGCTTTATCTCCCCTCATGGAGACTCAAAGCAACTGAATATAAAACATCAGCATACAATTTAAAACATAAAAATATGCAGACATTAAAACAGAATTAAATATAAACGGTAAAAACCATTAAAACATCCTCAAGGTTCAAAACCACAACACCCCCTGAATTGATCTTTATAATCTTTGCCTTTAAAAGCCTTCCTGAATAAAAAAGGTTAGCCTGCTGCAGTCAGGAAAACAGCCAGGAGGGGGCCATGTGGGCTTCCTTGAGGAGGGAGTTCCAGAGTCGAGGGGCAGACACCGAGAAAGCCCTTTCTCTCATTACCACCAACCAAGACTGAGATGTAAGTGGGACCAAGGGAAGGAAGGGCCTCTCCTGACCAAACTTGGCACATAGAGCCCCCATGGGCAGCAAAAAAAATGCTGGAGGTCTTTGGAGGAAATTCACCTGGATTTTGGGGAGTTGTAGTTCACCTACATCCAGAGAGCTGTGTGAACCCAAACACTGATGGATCTGGACCAAACTAGGCACACATACTTGATATGTTGATATTTGATTACTGGAGGGGTTTGGGGGAACTGACCTTCCTTTCTGGGCATTGTAGTTCACCAACAACCAGAGAAATTGGGGCCTCCATCGATGACGGACTTGGACCAAACGTTGCACACAGAACCCCCGTGACTACGGTAACTCAACCTACTGGAGGGGTTTAAGGGGATTGATTCACCATAGTGGGAGTTGTCGCTAGAGAGCACACTGAACCCCACCCATGGTGCATCTAGGACAAACTTGCCCAACATAACCAACTGTAAGTACTGACGGAATTTTTCAGGGTTAGCCTGGCATGACGGCAATTCATCCACAACCTTATACACTTTGTACCATCAAAAATTGACTTTTTCAAATAACTCAGGTAACGCTGGATACTCAAGCTACTATGCAATACACTAAAAAACAGACCCAACCACCGAAAGAACCAGAAAAACTAACACTGATAAAGAACTCCTCCATCGACTTCAACATACGCCAACAAGTATGCAAACCGGAAGCCCTCCCACCGAGGCTTTATGGACTCCCAAAAATCCGTAAGGACACCACCCCACTCAGATCCACTGTGAGTTCCACTGGATCCACCGCATACGATTTGGCGAAATTTTGGCTACACAGCTACAAACCCGTATTGGGCTCACTATGCGCTACATCAAGGACTCAGCCCACTTCATAGAACAACCAGCAGCCTCAAGCTCAACACCAAGGACAAGCTGATCAGCTTCAATGTGGTGTCTCTAGTTATTCCATTTCACTTTATTTCTTCAAGGTTGGGGCAAGAACCGAAAAGGCCCCGTGCCTCGTGGAGTCCAGGCGAGGCTCCCTGGGACCGGGAATAGACAAAAAGTTTTCTTGAGCTGATCTTTGATGGCAGACATGTGAAAGACGCTCTGGAGACGAGGATGCAATGGAGTCCTGGCTTCCAACTACAGGAAAGAAAGGAGATTCCACCTGAACATTAGGAAGGACTGAATGGGAGAGCTGCTCGGCAGTGGAAATCTCTACCCCGAAATGTGGTGGAGGTTCCTTCTTTGGAAGCTTGTAAACAGAGGCTGTATGGCCATCTCTTGGGGGTGCTTTGAACGCGATATTCCTGCTTCTTGGCAGAATGGGCTTGGACTGGATGGCCCACAAGTTCTCTTCCAACTCGAGGAGTCTACCTTCCTCCTGGCAGAAAGAAGGGGCTGGGCTGGATGACCTTTGGGGCTCCCTTCCAACCGTCGGAGTCTAATAATAACAACAACGACAACAACAATAATGTATAATAATAGTCTCCTGGAGTGAATGCAGGAGCGATAAAACCCTTCCAGTATTCAATGTTGGACGTGGGAGTTCTGTGTGCCAGGTTTGGGTCAAGTCCATCATTGGTGAGGTTCAGAATGCCAACTACAACTCCCAAATGTCAAGGTCTATTTTCCCCAAACTACACATTTGGGAGTTGCTCTTTGGATATAGGTGAACTACAACTCCCAAACTCAAGGGCATTGCCCACCAAACCCTTCTAGTATTCCAGTATTCCATCCAAATGTCATGCTGCTTTGACCTTGTGAACTTGGATGCATTATAGAATCATAGAGAGGAGGGTGTTTCAGGGATGTAGGTCTGGGGTGGAGAGGATGGAGTGGAGGGCATCACAGGCCGAACAGGGCATAGGGTTACAGCCTGTGTTGGATGGGGTCACACTCCCCCTGAAGACGCAGGTTCGCAGCTTGGGAGTGACCCTGGAGTCATCGCTGAGCCTGGAAGCCCAGGTCTCGGCGGTGGCCAGGGGAGCTTTCGCGCAGTTAAGACTGGTGCGCCAGCTGCGCCCGTACCTTGGGAAGTCTGATCTGGCTACGGTCGTCCACGCTCTGGTCACATCCCGAATAGATTACTGCAATGCACTCTACGTGGGGCTGCCTTTGAAGACAGTTCGGAAATTACAACTAGTCCAGCGGGCGGCAGCCAGACTACTAACGGGAGCTACATACAGGGAGCATACCACCCCCCTGTTGTGTCAGCTCCACTGGCTGCCTGTCCACTTCCGAGCTCAATTCAAAGTGCTGGTTTTGCCCTATACGGTTCTGGCCCAGCTTACTTCTCCGAACGCATCTGCCGTTACGTCTCACCTCATACGTTAAGATCATCCAGGGAGGCCCTGCTCTCGCTCCCGCCAGCTTCTCAAATTCGGCTGGTGGGGAGGAGGGAGAGGGCCTTCTCGGTGGTGGCTCCCCATCTGTGGAACGCGCTTCCTAGTGACATACGATCAATTCCCTCCCTCCTGACATTCAGGAAAAAAATAAAAGCCTGGCTATGGGACCAGGCGTTTGCACATTAGCACAAGGCAGCATTTTAGACTGGATTTTAATGGAAATTGATGAACAGGGCTCAATGCTTTTAATGGACGGAACACTGTTTATAACATAAATGAATGCGTAGGATATGTGAATGTAATTGTATTTTAATTGTATTTTATTGTTGAATGTTGGGGGGGTGGGTTGTACTGTGTTTTACTGCATGCTCTTTTCCTTTTCCTCCCTCAGCCACTTAAGCAGGAAAGGGCCTCAGGCTGTTAGGAATGGTGGGAGTTGAAGTCCAAAGAACCCAGAGGGCCGAAGTTTTCCCATGCCTGTTTTAGGGACCTTAAAGTGGTGAGCCTCCTTCCAACATTGTGATTCTGGATAGAAAACAAACAACAACATAACATAACATTGTTTGAGTACACAGTGCTCTCTGGGTGTAGGTGAACTACAACTTCCCAACTCAAGGTCAATTCCCAAGCAAACCCTTTCAGTACTTTATATTGGTAATGAGAGTTCAATATGCCAAGTTTGGTTCAATTCCATTGTTGCAAGAGTTCAGGATGCTCTTTGATTGTGTGTTAACTATAAATCCCGGAAACTGTAACTCCCAAATGTCAAGGTCTATTTTTCCCAAACTCCATCTGTGTTCACATTTGGGCATATTGAGTATTCATGCCAAGTTTGGTCCTGATCCAACATTGTTTGAGTCCACACTGCTCTCTGGATATAGGTGAACTATTTATTTATTTATTTATTTCCGGCATTTTACCCCGGTTCTTCTCAACCCCCGAGGGAGGGAGGGAGGGGGGACTCAGAGCGGCTTCCAAAAAGGCACAATTTGATGCCAACACAGTAACACACATAAAACACAGTGTAAACCCCCCCCAAAAAACATTACACATTAAAATACAATTACATCAACATATCATACGCATTCATTTAAGTTTAAAAACAAACCCAACAAACAAACAAACAAAACCCACAGTGTTCCGATGGGGAGCCACCACCGAGAAGGCCCTCTCCCTCGTCCCCTACAACTACAACTCCAAAGCTCAAGGCGAATGCCCACCAAACTCATATAGTATTTTCTCTTGGTTATGGGGTTTCTGTGGGGGAAGTTTGTGTCTTTTTGCCATTCCTGCCAGGATATCTATGTTGAGTTCATCGAAACAGGCCCAGGTTTCACACTGAGTGTATAAATACATTTTAAAACATATTAACTATATGTATAGCTGTGTTAGAGTGTCATTTTGGTTGGTGGTGTGCCCCAGGATTTTGCAAATGTAAAAAGTGTGCCGCGGCTCAAAAAAGGTTGGGAAACACTGCGCTAGCCTCATGCTTCCCTGAACCCTGACTCAACACAGGTGGAAAGAAACAAAGCAGGGGGCAACACCGTAGTGTATAAGCTCAAAAGCTATTCAGGTAAGCAAATAAGCACAGTAAGCTGTTTTTAACAAAATGAATTAATTAGATACATAAGTGTATAAATCTCCCCTATGGGGTACATAAACAAATACAAGTGGATAAACCACTGGAACAATGTCACTATTTAGCAGTATACATGCAATTACAGCAATGTCGCTATACAGCAATGTAGGTACACATTCACAAAATCAAATGCATAATAGCACATTCAGCATAAACAATAGAGAAGTCATATGTACAGAAAGGAAAATGTCTATCCTTCCTGTTGTTGAAGGCAGTTCAAAAGAATATATCAATAATACCGCAATGGGAATAAATGAACCGTCAATGTGGGAGGATTCCCTGGGTGTTCCAAGTCAAGCGGAAAAGTAGGGCTGGAGACGCCAAATCAATCCAAAACGCTCAGGCGCGTGCGCGGACATGCGCAATGGCGTGCCGCTGGTGGTTCTGGGCGTCGTAGTCCAGCCGGGACTGCTCTGAATGCCGAACTCGTCTGCGCATGCGCGGGGAGACGCGCAATGGCGGCCCGCAAGGAATGACGGATAGGGTAGTTCGGAAGGAGTATCAGGGCGTCCTAGAAGTAAAGGGTTGCTAGGCAAGTGCCTGGGTAGATGTAAAAGGGTCCACTGTTCACTGGATGGGTGAAGGCAGCGGAAGAAGGGTTGCCTGACGGCGGGAGCTCTCTCCTGAGCCGGCTAAGGGCCGTTTCGTCATATAGACTTCCTCAGAGGCATAAATGATAGCGTCCTCAGTTGTAGTAAATCTAAATCATAATAAAAATGATGTGTCAAGACCAGAATGAACGGTGAATGGGGGCATGTCAATAAATTGTGAATAAGAAGATAATTACCATTAAGAGTTGTTCATACTGCACGGAGGACGGACCACTCCAACATCCGGAAATGGCAAAGATGGGAGGTCACTATGGGGCTTAAATAGGATTTGGTCAGGAAAGCTTTTAAAGGGGCACCCACTGTGGGGTATTGTATGATAGGGAAGCAAGGTAAGTAAAGTGGGAAGGGATGTGTAGGCCTTGTTCTATTTATTGAGAAGGGCATTTATGGACAAGGGGTCATTAAGACCACCCCCCCCCCCAGCGTTTCTCTGTGGCAAGTTGTACTATCCAGAATGTCTCTCTCTTCCTTAATAAGGTTGTCATATCTGCATGTGGATGGCCCTTCACTCTCTCAAGGACTTGAATTTTGATATTGTCAAAACTATGTTTCTTCTCAGTGCAATGAGAGTAAAGTGTGGAATCAGTTGATTTCAACTTGATTCTGGACTTGTGTTCAAGAGAACGTTCCCTCAGACTCCTACTGGTGTAGCCTGTGTACTGCAGATGGCAGCTGCACTCGAGTAAATATACTAGGCCTGTGGATTGGCATTTAGCGTATGCCGTTAATTTGAATTGTCTTTTATTTGTGGTGCTCACCACTGTTTTTGTTGCTTGATGTGCTTGCAGATAGTGCAGGATCCGCAAGGGTATGTGCCAACCACTAGGGAGCTCTTCAGTGTGGGTTGAGGTAAACTCGTATGTGTGAGAATGTCCCCTATGTTCTTTGTCCTTTTGTGGGCCACCATCGGAAAGTCATTAAGGCCGGGAGTACTGGAGACTAAGGGCCAGTATCGTTTTACAATTTTAATGATGTCATTACCATGCGGACTCAGAGTGAGTGGCCACACTAATCTATCCTGCCTTTCTCTAATGTTTTTAGGTTTAAGAAGGGATTTTCTATCAAGTCGGTTGGCTCTTTCTCTGGCTTTACCCACTATGTGTTCTGGGTATCCTCTACTCATCAGATTGTTAGTCAGGAGATCGGCTTCCTGTTTATAGTGTGACAGATGGGTGCAGTTCCGTTTGAAGCGAAGAAATTGACCATAGGGTAAATTGTTCTTCAAACTAAAGGAATGATAACTTTTATAGTGTAAGAGGCTGTTCTTTTGTATAGGTTTCCTATAATTTCTGACTCGAATAGTACAATTGTGTATGTAGGTGGTTATATCAAGGTAGTTGATACTATATCGGTCGGAGATAGAAGTAAAGGAAATCGATTCGTGCCACTGGTTCAGCCAAGCATTGAGGGCAGGCATGTCGAGGTCCCCTTGGACTATAAAGTAGAGGTCATCTATGTATCTGTACACTCTGCGAATCTTAGAGACCATGGGGTCTTGATTGGTGGAGAATAACATTTTTCTCTCTAAAAAGATCATGAATATGTTTGCAATGGTGGGGGCAGCACTGCTCCCCATTGCTACCCCATCTACTTGTAAGTAGTACTGGCCATTGAAAGTAAAATAGTTATAATCAAAAATAACGTCTAACAATTCCATGAGGAAGTGCGTAGGCGGATCTTTTTATTAAAGAATGTATGCGACAATTGTCGGATCAGAAATTCTATAAAATCCTGGACAGGGATCCGACTAGGAAATACATGACTACGATCGCCTCCATAGTCAATACTGGCCAAACCATGGGTTACATCTCAGAGACTACTGCAGACTTCCTTGTCAATAGATCCCCTCGTGTCCCAGTCTTTCATACACTCCCAAAAATCCATAAACCACAGCGTCCCCCGGTGGGGAGACCAATCGTGTCAGCAATTTCTAGCTTGCTTGAACCACTCTCTAAATACTTGGAAGACATCTTACACCCATTTTCTACTGACACCCCTACTTTCATTCTCGACACAAAGGATTTTATTTCTAAAATCGAGGGCTTCACAATCGGTCCTAACGACTACTTAGTTACGGCGGACGTGGTCTCTATATACCCACGTCCCCCTAGAATTGACTAGGAGTATCATCATGGATTTGTTAGACACTAGACAACTGAAAGATCCGCCTACGCACTTCCTCATGGAATTGTTAGACGTTATTTTCAATCATAACTATTTTACTTTCAATGGCCAGTACTACTTACAAGTAGATGGGGTAGCAATGGGGAGCAGTGCTGCCCCCACCATTGCAAACATATTCATGATCTTTTTAGAGGAAAAAAAATGTTATTCTCCACCAATCAAGACCCCATGGTCTCTAAGATTCGCAGAGTGTACAGATACATAGATGACCTCTACTTTATAGTCCAAGGGGACCTCGACATGCCTGCCCTCAATGCTTGGCTGAACCAGTGGCACGAATCGATTTCCTTTACTTCTATCTCCGACCGATATAGTATCAACTACCTTGATATAACCACCTACATACACAATTGTACTATTCGAGTCAGAAATTATAGGAAACCTATACAAAAGAACAGCCTCTTACACTATAAAAGTTATCATTCCTTTAGTTTGAAGAACAATTTACCCTATGGTCAATTTCTTCGCTTCAAACGGAACTGCACCCATCTGTCACACTATAAACAGGAAGCCGATCTCTGACTAACAATCTGATGAGTAGAGGATACCCAGAACACATAGTGGGTAAAGCCAGAGAAAGAGCCAACCGACTTGATAGAAAATCCTTCTTAAACCTAAAAACATTAGAGAAAGGCAGGATAGATTAGTGTGGCCACTCACTCTGAGTCCGCATGGTAATGACATCATTAAAATTGTAAACGATACTGGCCCTTAGTCTCCAGTACTCCCGGCCTGAATGACTTTCCGATGGTGGCCCACAAAAGGACAAAGAACATAGGGGACATTCTCACACATACGAGTTTACCTCAACCCACACTGAAGAGCTCCCTAGTGGTTGGCACATACCCTTGCGGATCCTGCACTATCTGCAAGCACATCAAGCAACAAAAAACAGTGGTGAGCACCACAAATAAAAGACAATTCAAATTAACGGCATACGCTGAATGCCAATCCACAGGCCTAGTATATTTACTCGAGTGCAGCTGCCATCTGCAGTACACAGGCTACACCAGTAGGAGTCTGAGGGAACGTTCTCTTGAACACAAGTCCAGAATCAAGTTGAAATCAACTGATTCCACACTTTACTCATTGCACTGAGAAGAAACATAGTTTTGACAATATCAAAATTCAAGTCCTTGAGAGAGTGAAGGGCCATCCACATGCAGATATGACAACCTTATTAAGGAAGAGAGAGACATTCTGGATAGTACAACTTGCCACAGAGAAACGCTGGGGTGGTCTTAATGACCCCTTGTCCATAAATGCCCTTCTCAATAAATAGAACAAGGCCTACACATCCCTTCCCACTTTACTTACCTTGCTTCCCTATCATACAATACCCCACAGTGGGTGCCCCTTTAAAAGCTTTCCTGACCAAATCCTATTTAAGCCCCATAGTGACCTCCCATCTTTGCCATTTCCGGATGTTGGAGTGGTCCGTCCTCCGTGCAGTATGAACAACTCTTAATGGTAATTATCTTCTTATTCACAATTTATTGACATGCCCCCATTCACCGTTCATTCTGGTCTTGACACATCATTTTTATTATGATTTAGATTTACTACAACTGAGGACGCTATCATTTATGCCTCTGAGGAAGTCTATATGACGAAATGGCCCTTAGCCGGCTCAGGAGAGAGCTCCCGCCGTCAGGCAACCCTTCTTCCGCTGCCTTCACCCATCCAGTGAACAGTGGACCCTTTTACATCTACCCAGGCACTTGCCTAGCAACCCTTTACTTCTAGGACGCCCTGATACTCCTTCCGAACTACCCTATCCGTCATTCCTTGCGGGCCGCCATTGCGCGTCTCCCACGCATGCGCAGACGAGTTCGGCATTCAGAGCAGTCCCGGTTGGACTACGACGCCCAGAACCACTAGCGGCATGTCATTGCGCATGTCCGCGCATGCGTCTTAGCATTTTGGATTGATTTTGCGTCTCCAGCCCTACTTTTCCGCTTGACTTGGAACACCCAGGGAATCCTCCCACATTGACGGTTCATTTATTCCCATTGCGGTATTATAAATATATCTTTTTGAACTGCCTCCATCAACAGGAAGGACAGACATTTTCCTTTCTGTACATATGACTTCTCTACTGTTTATGTTGAATTTGCTATTATGCATTTGACTCTGTGAAAGTGTACTTACATTGCTGTATAGCGACATTGCTGTAATTGCATGTATACTGCTAAATAGTGACATTGTTCCAGTGGTTTATCCACTTGTATTTGTTTATGTACCCCATAGGGGGATTTACACACTTATGTATCTAATTAATTCATTTGGTTAAAAACAGCTTACTGTGCTTATTTGCCTACCTGAATAGCTTTTGAGCTTATACACTACGGTGTTGCCCCCTGCTTTGTTTCTTTGATATACGACTTGTTCGTTGGGCCTAGCATGGAGGATCTTATGAATGTTGAGACTGTGAGTTCGTTCAACGAACAGGAGGTCGAGACAGCCATACGGAGATGGCAATTCTATCCACCTACGGAGGACGCCACTGAGGCAATTAATCCAGAACTAGAACCTACCTTGGATGATCTATATGAAAAAGAAACCAGACTAGTGCGTGTCAATTCAAATGCAGCATTTCTATCAGAATATGTAAGGCGGTCCCTTACCCCCAGAGGCCTGAGAGTTCATGTCCAGCCTGGCATCTATGAAAACGACCCTACTTTCATCAAGTCATGGATAGCGATAGTGGAAAAATGCTCAAGGGACCTCTTGGTCTTGATAATTAAGAAAGCCACAATCGAGAGCGATGAACTACAACAAGACATCGCTGCTCTTAAAACCACTTTAGCTAGCACCACGAACAAACCGGATCTTGATAAAATACAGGAAGATTGCCAAAAATTGTTTGATGATTTGAAAAAAATCCAACTCACGAAGCTTAAACGCGACGAGAAGGATTATAAAGACGGAAAAATTTTCAAATGGCAATCCAAGACTAATCTCAATAACAACAGACGCATTCGATTCTCGAGAGAATCCATGCAATCTGGTGGCTCTGGTGACCATAGTGAAGGCGAATCAGACCAAGCAAAAGCAGGACCCTCTGGACAATACTCTCTTAGAAGCCGTACAAAAAATTCAGACCACAAAGAAGCTCCTAAACCCCAGCGAAATTTTCGCAAGGCCAAGGGGAAAAAGGGACCGACCTGATATTTAACCTTTCTAGTTACGCATTCTCCGATGAGGAGAAAGCCCTTGTCAACCGTGGTCTTTCATTTGTTATAACTCCTAATTGTATTGATTTGGATATACGTAAGGATTTGGCATTGCTTTTCCGTTCCGTCAGGCTGAAGGGTTTCTTTTCTAATAAAGATTCTACCAGAGACTACTTGGGACAATCGCAGAAATTTAAAATTCTGAGCAAATTTACCCCCCACATAATTCCGGACAACATTAAGACTTTCGAGGATACCATTTTGAGGGAAGTCTCCAAAATTGATCATCGCACTGACAAAAAATTCAGCAACCTAACACCTACTGAAATTAATACCCTTAACAAATTGGGATCTGACCCCTCCCTGGTATGGAAAAAAGCAGACAAGGGAGGCGGTATAGTACTAATGGACAGAACTGATTATATTAAAGAATGTATGCGACAATTGTCGGATCAGAAATTCTATAAAATCCTGGACAGGGATCCGACTAGGAAATACATGACTACGATCGCCTCCATAGTCAATACTGGCCAAACCATGGGTTACATCTCAGAGACTACTGCAGACTTCCTTGTCAATAGATCCCCTCGTGTCCCAGTCTTTCATACACTCCCAAAAATCCATAAACCACAGCGTCCCCGGTGGGAGACCAATCGTGTCAGCTATTTCTAGCTTGCTTGAACCACTCTCTAAATACTTGGAAGACATCTTACACCCATTTTCTACTGACACCCCTACTTTCATTCTCGACACAAAGGATTTTATTTCTAAAATCGAGGGCTTCACAATCGGTCCTAACGACTACTTAGTTACGGCGGACGTGGTCTCTTTGTATACCCACGTCCCCTTAGAATTGACTAGGAGTATCATCATGGATTTGTTAGACACTAGACAACTGAAAGATCCGCCTACGCACTTCCTCATGGAATTGTTAGACGTTATTTTCGATCATAACTATTTTACTTTCAATGGCCAGTACTACTTACAAGTAGATGGGTTAGCAATGGGGAGCAGTGCTGCCCCCACCATTGCAAACATATTCATGATCTTTTTAGAGGAAAAAAATGTTATTCTCCACCAATCAAGACCCCATGGTCTCTAAGATTCGCAGAGTGTACAGATACATAGATGACCTCTACTTTATAGTCCAAGGGGACCTCGACATGCCTGCCCTCAATGCTTGGCTGAACCAGTGGCACGAATCGATTTCCTTTACTTCTATCTCCGACCGATATAGTATCAACTACCTTGATATAACCACCTACATACACAATTGTACTATTCGAGTCAGAAATTATAGGAAACCTATACAAAAGAACAGCCTCTTACACTATAAAAGTTATCATTCCTTTAGTTTGAAGAACAATTTACCCTATGGTCAATTTCTTCGCCTCAAACGGAACTGCACCCATCTGTCACACTATAAACAGGAAGCCGATCTCCTGACTAACAATCTGATGAGTAGAGGATACCCAGAACACATAGTGGGTAAAGCCAGAGAAAGATCCAACCGACTTGATAGAAAATCCCTTCTTAAACCTAAAAACATTAGAGAAAGGCAGGATAGATTAGTGTGGCCACTCACTCTGAGTCCGCATGGTAATGACATCATTAAAATTTTAAAACGATACTGGCCCTTAGTCTCCAGTACTCCCGGCCTTAATGACTTTCCGATGGTGGCCCACAAAAGGACAAAGAACATAGGGGACATTCTCACACATACGAGTTTACCTCAACCCACACTGAAGAGCTCCCTAGTGGTTGGCACATACCCTTGCGGATCCTGCACTATCTGCAAGCACATCAAGCAACAAAAAACAGTGGTGAGCACCACAAATAAAAGACAATTCAAATTAACGGCATACGCTAAATGCCAATCCACAGGCCTAGTATATTTACTCGAGTGCAGCTGCCATCTGCAGTACACAGGCTACACCAGTAGGAGTCTGAGGGAACGTTCTCTTGAACACAAGTCCAGAATCAAGTTGAAATCAACTGATTCCACACTTTACTCTCATTGCACTGAGAAGAAACATAGTTTTGACAATATCAAAATTCAAGTCCTTGAGAGAGTGAAGGGCCATCCACATGCAGATATGACAACCTTATTAAGGAAGAGAGAGACATTCTGGATAGTACAACTTGCCACAGAGAAACGCTGGGGGGGGTGGTGGTCTTAATGACCCCTTGTCCATAAATGCCCTTCTCAATAAATAGAACAAGGCCTACACATCCCTTCCCACTTTACTTACCTTGCTTCCTATCATACAATACCCCACAGTGGGTGCCCCTTTAAAAGCTTTCCTGACCAAATCTATTTAAGCCCCATAGTGACCTCCCATCTTTGCCATTTCCGGATGTTGGAGTGGTCCGTCCTCCGTGCAGTATGAACAACTCTTAATGGTAATTATCTTCTTATTCACAATTTATTGACATGCCCCCATTCACCGTTCATTCTGGTCTTGACACATCATTTTTATTATGATTTAGATTTACTACAACTGAGAACGCTATCATTTATGCCTCTGAGGAAGTCTATATGACGAAACGGCCCTTAGCCGGCTCAGGAGAGAGCTCCCGCCGTCAGGCAACCCTTCTTCCGCTGCCTTCACCCATCCAGTGAACAGTGGACCCTTTTACATCTACCCAGGCACTTGCCTAGCAACCCTTTACTTCTAGGACGCCCTGATACTCCTTCCGAACTACCCTATACGTCATTACTTGCGGGCCGCCATTGCGCGTCTCCCGCGCATACGCAGACGCGAGTTCGGCATTCAGAGCAGTCCCGGTTGGACTACGACGCCCAGAACCACTAGCGGCGTGTCATTGCGCATGTCCGCGCATGCGTCTTAGCATTTTGGATTGATTTTGCGTCTCCAGCCCTACTTTTCCGCTTGACTTGGAACACCCAGGGAATAATCCAACATTGACGGTTCATTTATTCCCATTGCGGTATTATAAATATATCTTTTGAACTGCCTTCAACAACAGGAAGGATCGACATTTTCCTTTCTGTACATATGACTTCTCTACTGTTTATGTTGAATTTGCTATTATGCATTTGACTCTGTGAAAGTGTACTTACATTGCTGTATAGCGACATTGCTGTAATTGCATGTATACTGCTAAATAGTGACATTGTTCCAGTGGTTTATCCACTTGTATTTGTTTATGTACCCCATAGGGGAGATTTATACACTCATGTATCTAATTAATTCATTTTGTTAAAAACAGCTTACTGTGCTTATTTGCTTACCTGAATAGCTTTTGAGCTCAACACAGGTGGACCCTACACTGCAGCGTACGGACAGTGAAGCCTGAAGCCATGGCGTCCCGGTCTCTCTCCAGGGAAAGGTAGGAAGGAAGCCCGCTCCCCCCTCCTTCTCCCTAGGCCACCATGCCTAGATCTCCCCCAGAGAGAGAGAGAGAGAGAGAGAGAGAGAGAGAGAGAGAGAAAGAGAACAGGCCTCGCCACCTCAGAGGATGCTGCTCGTAGATGCAGACCCTTACAAGGACGGCCATGTGCTCCACGTGGGGGGGCTGCCTTTGAGGGATCCTGGCACCCCAGAGGACTCGGGAGGGAGACCCCTGGTGGGCCCCCCTCCCCTCGCCCAGGGCCACCCCTTTCTGCCCAGGAGCAGGACACTCGCCTTCAAAGCACCCCCACAGATGGCCACCCCGCCTCTGCTTCAAGGCCTCCACAGGAGGAAGGAGCCTCCCTCCGGGGAAGACAGCAGCAGAGAGTTCCCCTGCGGACAGCCCTTCTCTCAGCCAGGAAGTTCCTCCTCGTGGTGTTCAGCAGTGGAACCCCCTTCCCTTCCTCTCGCTTGAAGCCATGGCCTCTCTCTCCCCAGGGAAAGGCAGGAAGGAAGCCCGCTCCCCCCCTCCTTCCCCCTAGGCCACCGTGCCTAGATCTCCCCCAGAGAGAGAGAGAGAGAGAGAGAGAGAGAGAGAGAGAGAGAGAGAGAGAGGCAACAGGCCTCGCCACCTCAGAGGATGCTGCTCGTAGATGCAGACCCTTACAAGGACGGCCATGTGCTCCACGTGGGGGGGGGGGCTGCCTTTGAGGGATCCTGGAGTCCCAGATGAGTCGGGGGACAGACCCCCGGTGGGCCCCCCCTCACCCAGCGCCACCCCTTTCTGCCCAGGAGCAGGACACTCGCCTTCAAAGCACCCCCACAGATGGCCACCCCGCCTCTGCTTCGAAGCCTCCACAGGAGGAAGGAAAGAGCCTCCCTCCGGGGAAGGCAGCAGCAGAGAGTTCCCCTGCGGAACAGCCCTTCTCTCAGCCAGGAAGGTCCTCCTCGTGGTGTTCAGCACTGGAACCCTCTTCCTTCCTTCCCTGTCGCTTGAAGCCCTGGAAGCCAGGGCCTCTCTCCCCTCCACCCAGGGAAAGGAGAGGAAGGAGAGAGCCAGCAGGCCTCCCACCTCCTGCTCGTCAGACCCTTACAAGGACTATGCCCACGTGGGGGGCTGCCTTGAGGGATCTGGAACCCCAGAGAGAGGGAGGAGAGAAAGCGCCACCCCTTTCTGCCCAGAGAGGACACTCGCCAACAGGGCCACCCCGCCACCTCCACAGGGAGGATGCTGCTCCCTCGGGGGAAGGCAGATGCAGACAGCCCTTCTCAGCCTGGAGGGTCCTCCTGTGGTGTTCAGCACTGGAACCCTCTTCCTTCCTTCCCTGGGGGCCATGGCCTCTTCTCCAGGAGGTAGGATCCTCCTCCCCTAGGCCACCCCAGAGAGAGTCGGGAGAGAGAGAGAGAGCCAACAGGCCTCGCCACCCTGCTCGTAGATGCAGACCCTTAGGGCCACCCATTCTGCCCAGGGATCCTGGCAGGACACCCGGGTGGGCCCCCCCTCACCCAGGGCCACCCATTCTGCCCAGGAGCAGGACACTCGCCTTCAAAGCACCCCCACAGATGGCCACCCTGCCTCTGCTTCAAGGCCTCCACAGGAGGAAGGAAGGATCCTCCCTCCGGGGAAGGCAGCAGCAGAGAGTTCCCCTGCAGAACAGCCCTTCTCTCAGTCAGGAAGTTCCTCCTCGTGGTGTTCAGCAGTGGAACCCCCTTCCCTTCCTCTCGCTTGAAGCCATGGCCTCTCTCTCCCCAGGGAAAGGCAGGAAGGAAGCCCGCTCCCCCCTCCTCCTCCCCCTAGGCCACCGTGCCTAGATCTCCCCCAGAGAGAGAGAGAGAGAGAGAGAGAAAGCCAACAGGCCTCGCCACCTCGGAGGATGCTGCTCGTAGATGCAGACCCTTACAAGGACGGCCATGTGCTCCACGTGGGGGGGGGGCTGCCTTTGAGGGATCCTGGCACCCCAGAGGAGTCGGGAGGGAGACCCCGGGTGCCCCCCCCCTCACCCAGGGCCACCCATTCTGCCCAGGAGCAGGACACTCGCCTTCAAAGCACCCCCACAGATGGCTACCCCGCCTCTGCTTCGAAGCCTCCACAGGAGGAAGGATCCTCCCTCCGGGGAAGGCAGCAGCAGAGTGTTCCCCTGGGGAACAGCCCTTCTCTCAGCCAGGAAGGTCCTCCTCGTGGTGTTCAGCACTGGAACCCTCTTCCTTCCTTCCCTGTCGCTTGAAGCCTGAAGCCATGGCCTCTCTCTCCCCAGGGAAAGGCAGGAAGGAAGCCCGCTCCCCCCTCCTCCTCCCCCTAGGCCACCGTGCCTAGATCTCCCCCATAGAGAGAGAGAGAGAGAGAGAGAGAGAGAGAGAGAGAGAGACAACAGACCTCGCCACCTCCGAGGATGCTGCTCGTAGATGCAGGAGAAAAGCCAGGAGAGCGTGCTGCTGGGAGGCAGAGCTGGGCCAGGCAGCCACGCGGAGGGAGGGAAGAAGGGAGGCTCCCCCCCCAAACCACCCAGGGAGGATCCCGGCCTTCAGAGCCTCCCCCGCAACACCAGGAACGAAGAGGCTTCGGCTCAGGCCTTCCTTCCCTCCCTCCAGGACGTGTTTGGGACTCCAACTCCCAGAATCCCTCGCGGCATCCTCAGGCCCTCTCTTTTTCCCCCTCAGCCGCACAAGGAGGCCGCGGGGTATTCTGGGAGTTGTAGTCCCAAGCACCTGAAGGGAGGGAAGGAAGGCCGCTCGCTCTCTCTCTCTCTCTCCTCATGGCCAGGGAGCCGGGCGGGCAGGCCTGTTCGGGCGGGGCGGCCGCCGCGCCGCCTCTCCCTCGGCCCCGGAGTGGTCACTCCACCCCCTCCGCCTCCAAGGCCACTTCCCCCCTCTCCTCTCCTACCTCCTCCTCGTTCCCTTCCTCAGCCGCGCCCCTCTCGGCCTCGGAACAATGGCAATGGCGGCGTTTGTGGCGAAGGGGGCGGGGCTTGAATGACGTCACTCACTCACTCCCCCTCCCTCCGGAGAAGAGGAGGGGGGCCAATGGAAAGCTAAGGGGCGGGGCCTCTGCGCTCCCGATTAGTCACCCGCGAGGTCGTTTGCCGGCTGCCGCTCTCGCCCCGGCCCCGCCCCTCCGCCGGGCTCATTTGCATGCTTAAAGGGACAGCGGCCAATTCTTGGAATCCTAGGGGAGGAGTGGGGAGAGGCCTCCTCCTGCTCGTGCCCCCCCCCCATTCCATTCCTTCGCCCAAAGGGGACGCTGGCCTCCCCCCCTCCGCCCAGGCATTAGAACTCAGGGGGAGAGACTAGGCCTCTCTCTCTCTCTCTGAAGGGGCGGGATGAATAATCCTTTGTTGGGAGGTGTGAGCTGGCTCCGGTTGTTTCCTGTCTGGGATTCCCTTGTTTGTTGACTCTTGCTCTTTATTGACTCTCCTGATTTGAAGTTTTTTCCCCATCATTTTCAATGTTTCCTCCTTTCTCTTGAAAGCCAACACCTCCCAACAAAGGATTCCCCCAGCCAGGCAGCAGCCAGCCAGGCTTTGAAGCTGCAAGGGCATTCAGTGCTAATCAAGGTGGCCGATGACCACATCCCCACTCGCATCCACGCTGGGCGTCATTCCGCAGAGATAGGTCAAGGCCAAGGTCTTCCCTCTGACAGGAAGTCCAGTCGTGTGCCCGGCTCGGGGACTCTGGCGCTTGTCCCCATTTCTAAGCCCAAGAGCCAGCATTGCCCGTAGTCACCTCCAAGGTCATGTGGCCAGCATGACTGTACGGAGCACCGTTACCTTCCCGCCAGAGCAGTACCTATTGATCTACCCACGTGTTTTCATACTGCTAGGTTGGCAGAAGCTGGGGCTGACAGGGGGAGCTCACCCTGCTCCCCAGATTCAAACCTGCGACCTGCTTCCCAGTTCTCTCCTCTGGGTGTCTCTGCCACGGTTGTTGAGGCTGGCTTTGAGCCCATCTTTCAATCACAATTTCAAAAATGTGGGCGAGGCCAAAGTACGGAGAGGTGGGCCTGCCATTGGCGAAGCGAACGAGCCCCGAGGGTGATCTATTCTCCCCAAGGCTTCCTCTTCAGCCTGGAAAGAAGTCAGGAGTGGAGGGCCACCAGCAGGGTTCCCCCCTCAGGGTTCGGCCCTGATCAGGGTCTTCATTCATGACTTGAGGCAGAAAGTTCCACTGATGAACATCTCTCTCTCTCAGTCAGGAAGTTCTTCCTCTTGTTCAGGTGGAATCTGTTGACATTAATGGAATTGTGGCCAAATGCTCTGGTTCCCTCTGGATCCACTTCTGCCTCTTTCCCGTCTCCCGTATTTAGAAAGACAAACCCTTTCTCTGCCCTGTTTATCGGAAAACACGTTTCCGAGTCCCTTCTGTCTCATAATAAAAAGAGGCGCCTGGAAAAGTCAACCACGTTTATTTCCCGTGAGAACAAAGTGTTTGTAGCGTAAACAAAGGTTAACCCGTGGGTGTGAGCATGATTGCGTAGGAGTGCCTGTGATGAAGATGCTGTGATGGCGCTCGTGCGACTCTTGGCCTCTCATGTCCATGAAGGAAGGTTGGATTGAATGGTGTCCTCTTGACTATTCAAATGCCTCCATTTCGATCCCTGTTGTGGTTCTGCCGTGTTCCTGCTTTGACTCTTGTGTCTCTGCTTTGTGTTCCCTTTCTACAACACACTACGAATGCCTGGATAAAACGGCACGTTTGCCGAGATGCCTTTTCCCCAGTTTGAGTCTCAAAGGCCACGTCTGCTCTGGTTTCTTCTGGACACCTTCTCGGCTGCCATTTTGATGCTTTGCAAGGAATTGAGGTTTTAGGTTCCTAAATGCGACTCTCATCTTTTGGAGTCCCATGACTTCACAGCGGAACCTCCTTCCTTTCCTCTCATGTGAAGCCAGGGCTCCGTGGCGCCCTCGTCTCTCTCCAGGGCAGCGGAAAGGAAGCCTCTCCCTCCTCCCTGGGACACACTCCCCTCACGCCTTGATCAATGGCCCTCCTCAGGTCTCCTCTCAGACCCCTTCCTTAACCATCGTTTCCAGAATCTTGCCTGGTATCGGCATGAGGCTGGCCGGACATTGGTAATGGTTTGGGTGGTCCCTTTTTCCCTTCCTGAAGAGAGAGGACCACGTTTGCCCTCGTCCCACGTTTGCTGGGATTTGTCCCGTTCTCCAAGAACCCTCCAAGATGATGACCAGAGGTTCCGAAATGACCTCCTTCCTCCACTTCCTCCAATACTCTTGGGTGGAGCTGGTCTGGCCCTGAAAGGGGGCTTGGGTTGGTTTAGAGCGGCCAGGTATTCCTCAGATTGTATGCATATCGTGAATTCTTGTCCCGGCATTGAATGTTCATCGTATATATGCTGTGCTCTGCCCCGAGTCCCCTTCGGGGTGCAAAGGGCGGGATATCAATATTTTAAATAAATACATAAATAAATATATTGCTGGAAGACTTGTTTCCTTATTTGGGCTTGGATTTCCTCTAACCCTTCCCCCACCTTTAGGTAAAATCACTCGAACGCTGTTGACGGTGTTCCTAGGAAGGCCCAGAGCGGTCCTGAGGGCGGCTGGACTTCCACGCTTGCCTTCAGACCTTCCCGTGTGCCGGACAATGGCGACTGAGCTCCAGCTGTGGTTCTTATCTGAGGAAGAGTGGCAGGCCAGAGCCGGGGCTCTGCAAAACTCCGCCACGTTCCTGCAGCGTCGAAATCCCTGGGGGTCACCGAATAAAAAGAGTGCTTCCCCCCCCCCTTATAACCTGAGGAGAAAAATTTGGAGGGAAAACCTGAGGCGCTGATTGGATGGGACAGGTCTGAGGTCATTTTTGGCGGGAAAAACCTAAGAAGAGGAGCCCCTCCCACCCAGGAAAAACAACAACCTGAGGTAATGAACTACAAAGAGGCCTTAAGACAGAAACGAGGCCTGCTCACAGTGACAAGGCCTCACAAACATCCATAGGCTGTAAATTGACCTCCTTAGTAAAAACAGGCCAAGCCCAGCTGGGCCGTCACAGGAGCATACGACTCCCTTGTTGTAAAGGAGAAATTGACACTTTAGCAGGCGAAATGTCAGAGGAGAGTGATGCATAAGGATAGAATAGAAGCGGCAGAGTACAGAAATAGCTTGCCAGAAATAATGACGAGAATAATACATTCTGATTGGTGTACCAGCACAGGCTGTGATTAGCCAGGGAACATCATGTGCCTTTAGGTAAGAACACGGTCCTGATTGGCCTAAGTAGTTCCCATGTGCATTTGTTTACAAGATAAGTGAATGGTTAGAAGACGTGCATGGCAAATAAAGCTTTCACTTGGCAGGCAACCAGGGGAAAAGCTCAGTAGACAAGTAACAATTTGAGAACACTTTGCTCATAAAGCAATAACATAGAACAATGATGGAAATTCGCACTGCGCCACAGGTATTAGCAAATAGGACTCAGATGCTAGAATGCTTTGTTTAATTGGGTAGAGTAAAATGGGTCCATGAATACTAGCCAGTAATGTGCATGAAGAAGGGAGGGACTAAATGTTGACTCCATTGATGGTATAAAACCTGTACACTGGAACAGATCGGGGTTCTGTCTTCATGCGGCTTTGTTCTGTAAGGAAGGCAGGCCCTCAGCTGATGTGATACAATAAAGCTGGTTTCCTGGATCACAGTAAAGATTGTCGCGTCATCTCTTCCTTGCGCCCGCACGTTTGGTGGCCTGAGTGCCCTGGGAGTTTTGGGACTCCAAGTATTCTGCTTCATCCGCACCAGCTCCAATGGCCGCCAATTAGCTTCCGAGCACAATTCAAAGTGCTTGTTTTAACCCACAAAACCCTATACAGTTCGGGCCCTGTCCGAACGCATTCTCTCCTATGAACCATCAAGAGTGTTAAGATCGTCGGGAGAGGCCCTGCTCTCGGTCCCACCACCTTCACAGACGCGTCTGGTGGGGATGAGAGACAGGGCCTTTTCTGTGGTGACCCCCGGCTGTGGAACTCCCTCCCAAATGAAATTAGATCTGCCCCCTCCCTCCTGACTTTTAGGAAGCGGGTGAAAACGTGGCTGTGGAACGAGGCCTTCACAGAATGAGGGTGGAGATCACCAATGGATTAAGGAACACACCACAATACACGGATTGCATACATGGACTGACTAGGACATGATTTCGTTTTGGCGAACGGCTTTTTAAATGTAATTTTAATATGTATTTGGTAATTTTATTGTCGCTTTATGACGTTTAGATTTTAATCTTAGCATTGAATTTTTAGATTTTAATCTTAGCATTGAATTTTTAGATTTTAATCTTAGCATTGAATTTTTAGATTTTAATCTTAGCATTGA